>ML784669.1:118824-150774 GCA_009831015.1 Picea engelmannii
ACATACTTCTGGGGTGTAAATACTTCATGGGGTATAAACACGACTGAAAGCAAGGACCTCTGAATCAGGAAGATAATCAGGCTCCACAATCAACAATGATTACAACTTAGGGAAAGAGTCATGTCCTGTCCTGTTTTGTTCTAGATCCAGGTGGATCTAGGGAGATATATTAGTGTTCGCACCTGCCAATTAGTCCGATAACAACAAGAGAGTGGACTCATGAAGTCCCGAAACAATGTGAGCCGTCGATGTGAAGGAGGACATGCAGTGCCAAATCTAGACTCTAGAAAAGCAAAGGGGGGAAAAGTATGAAAACCCAGAGAAGATCTCGATCGTTGATTGAGGAGGGAGATGAAGGACTGTCAATCTGGTTGAGGAGGCCAAAGTCTCGAAGCGGGAGAAAAATTGTTGATTGAGTAGGATGCGTGGAAGATGATCTGCCATTTCGGAGAAATCTCTCCAAAAGAAACGAGAGTTTGAGAACTAAAATCGTATCCACACATCTGAAGTGACAGGTGTCAACAAATATTCCACTCTGGAAGATAGCTACTAAGGGGGAAGCGAGAGTTGAGAGTTGAAACTCCTGAAGGCTGGAGGGCCGTAATCAATCGTAGTTATTGATTTGGAAGGGAGCTATGTGTTGACAAATCACGAAGATCTGAGATCGTGCGTGAAAGAAAAAAAAGCTCGTTGATTGGACAGTTGGCTAGATGCAAGGAAAGAATAGACAACATATGTTGATCGAGAGGTATCACCAAGGAATTGGAGATCAACGGTCGAGTTGGATTGTGGGGATAGAACTTCCTTAGATGTTAAAAATATGAGAGCGGGCCGCAATTTATACCATGGTTTTAACAAAGTGATATGTGGTAGCTAGAGGTGAATTGCGGGGTGAAAAGCGGGTTGGCCTAAAACCACTCTTGTCCACAACCGCAATCACAATTTTCCATGAGGTCATAGCCCAGGGCCATATGAAGGAAGGGGATAATGAAAAAGGAGCTAATGCCTGAAACTCGACATTTCAAAAGCACGCAGACAGAGGGAACGGGTATCACAAGACCTATGCGTAAAGGAGAAAAGGGGGCCCGTGTATAATATTTTTGGGTTCAATCACGAGCCAAAGAGTCAATTCGACTTAGAAGATTGAAAGATCTTTTGACTGGGAGGTCAATAGACCCTGCTGAGGTGGGGGCACTGCATCGAAAGTGCTTAGGGAAAGAATAATAATGCACAACGATCAAAGTGGGATTACAAGAGGATTCAAGAATCCGGGAAGAATTGTAGACTTCTGGGATCAACAAGGAAAAGTTTTATAGGGAGAAATAAGTTGCTACAATTTCTGTGGCTACAAGTATGTTACGGCTTGTTGGGTCAGCCAGAGGAAAGAATGCTTGCATGTTTGCAAGTGTTGTTGGTGAGGTTGTTGCATAAGGAGGGAAGCAACATAAAGCTGAAGTGTTGGTTATAATTTTGATAAAAGAAGCATGAAAGATTCTACTACCATCAAACATTCAGGTAGTATAAAATTTATTAATGGCAGTCATGCAAGTATGAGTTTTTATTATTCTTTTTGCATAATTGATTAAGGAATTTAGGTAAGAATTTCCTCAACTAGAGTTATTTTATAAAATCACATGATTATATTATTTGAATGCATATCATTGGACGTGGTAAAGGACGAAGGCCTATATTAATTCAAATATTTTTAGCTTCTGAATGCACACATTGACATAGGAGAATATCATGTTAATTTGGTTGTGGGGTAATAACTAAAGAATTAAAAGATAAGAACTTGTTATAGGAAGGAATGTCAGTAAGCTAGTCATGTATGAGACCAGGACATGGTTGGATATGGCAAGGTATGGATATGGAAAGGTTATGAGCCACATAGGTACTAAAATCTTCCTACCTTTAAATAAAACTTGAGCTGCAACGTTTTTGCTAACACTAATGAACACCACATAATTATATTCTTGGTGTAGTGTTTGGGTAAAAAAGGAAGGCATCCAATTAATTGGGAAGATAATAGGAAGTGTGTGGAGAATGTGTCAACACATTGGCTAGAATTCCAACTTATGGATGGCAAGATACATGACTGAGATGAAGAGAATTATGTAATTCAATGCAAGGTGCGTTGAATAAGTATGCACTGAGAATTGCACTCATGCATAGTGAAAGATAAAATTGTGTACTAAATGCAATGGCTGAATGAGTTTTATAAGTACATGCATATATATTATTCCATGGAAATAATTGTTACTAACAACTAAAATGTTGTTAACTCATGAAGTTGATGACATTTCAGAGAGGTCTTAGACATTGCAACAGGAAAGTTGCAAGTCAAGTAGTCACATGAGCATTGACTACAGGAAATTTTATTGTTCAAAAAAAGAAGTAATGAACTTATATATATTACTGCGAACATGCATATGCATAGAATGATGAGTCGTTCTAGTTTATTAAATTGTTGGGTAATCGTGATTGAATTGATAGGTGTAGGAAATTATAAGATCACTGCATAATATTTTGTACAGATTGCAATTGAATTATGATGTACAACAAATACTGACAATTTTTTTCTGTATGCAAGATGAAGCATTACATGAAAAATGGTATGCAGTTTGGTGCCTGTGGAAAACCACAAGGATGGTTGCATTCATAATATGACAACAACCAAGATGAATTAAGAAATAGAATTTCATGTTTTGGAGAAAAAGTTGAATTCCCTTTTGAATTAATTAGAGTTCCTAAATGAATTCTTTTATGTTTTCTCATGATAACTGCATGTGGGTGATGCAAATGAGATGATGTTGATTAAAGTTAGAATATTGAATATAAAGAGTAGCTCGAGGAAGGTGTTGATTGGAAATCTCTTGGGGCAGTTGGAACTCCGGGAGCCACGATGCTCTAAGACTTCCCGAGCTAACCTGTTGTTGAAGCCCAAGGAAAGGGAGGTGTAGCAGCTGATGGGTTGTGTGACAGTGAAGGTGTACCCTCCTGGGGTGGGACAAGCATGTGGGGGAATGAGAGAACTTTGGTTGGAGTGCTACTGAGGTTTGGTACCTTGGTCTAGACCATGTTGATGTGGAAGGTCTTCTCAATCAAAATATAAGTACCAATTCTCTATTTATTGTATGTTGTGTATCTTGTATATAGGTTATAATGTTATTAGAATTGCATGTATATAGATATATATACATTGCATATATGCTTGCATTACCTGCATCCATGACTGTCCATAATGTGTTTCATGTTTCATTGCTTAAGAAATTTATACCTAATGCTAATCATGTTATTGATTGGAATGTGATTCAAGTGGAGCAAGAAGGCATCTTGCAAGTGCATCCTGTGTGCATATTGGACACGAAAGAGAAAATAGCTTCAGAATCGAGCCATAGGGATTGTAAAGGTCCAGTGGACCGGGTACAGTCCTAAGGATGTGACATGGAAGCATGAAGATGCTATGCGGGCAGAATACCCACATCTTTTTGAAGATTTTGGTAATCTTGATGATGCTGTGTAAAGAGTTGCACTAAGGACAGTGAAAAAATAAGGGGAGGGGATTGTAATATCACCAAGGATGATCCCCAATTGTATTTATGAATTGTAAACATTTTTTGTAGGCTGGTGAGCCGAGTGTTGATAAGCTGGTGGGCTTATGTGTTTATTAGGCCAGAGAGCCTAAGTGTTAAAGGCCAGGAGCCTGTTTTTGTATATGTAATTATGTAGATCATTAATAAAGATTAAACATCGTTGTGTGCAAACCGACCATGAAGAAAGAGTGATGGGGGACTAAGCTTCCACTAGATAGGGTAAGGGAGGGGGATAAATGTCTAGGCCTAGAGGCTAAGCTAGAGGGATTACCTCTAAGGGAATAATATTTTATTATTATTATTTCCTATAGGCTATGGTGGACATGAACGATGTTGTCCTAAGTTACTGGAAATGGAACGAGTACGAAGTGGAATGCATGCGGCTGGAGGAAGACAAGTGTTGACCTGGGCACATGCAGTTATAGTTGGGAAATCCAACCTATTAGGGGGTTCGATTTCCATTCTCTATCCACTGTTTAACTGTGAATTGGGGGCATCCATCATGGATCTCTGGAACCAACCACCCATGATTCAAATCATGTTGGGGGTTCACTTCCTATTCAGTGTGACTCCCATCCTTGTGCCTGTATGAGTTTTGATATCCTTCACCTTTGCGTCTGCACTCTCGCGAGGTTAGTCACCCTGAAACCAGTGAAAACCAAAGGACTGATCCGTGTCTCCGGTGAAGTCCGAGCACGCTGTAGTTGTCTGAGCTATGTGGTGTCATAACTGTTGGTTGTTGCGGTCACACAGTTCCTTAACTAAGTGTGGCTTGCTGCCGTCAGCTGTTTCTTACTGAGCCTTGCTATGTCTAGTGTATGGACTATTATCATTTTGGGTGTCCATACCTGTTTTTCTTGTTGCTATTGTTTTCACCCGTACCTGGATGTAGTTGAGTCGAATATTGGTTGAAGAGGCAGGTTTTCAGGTCTGTGAGAAATTCTCCCAGGTGAGAGAATTTGCTGGGAAGTGAGTTCTCCTGGAAGGGAGTCCCGTAGCAACTACAATACTCTGAGACTTCTGGTCCATCCTGTTGCTGAAGCCCAAGGTAAGGGAGGTGTAATAGCTGATGGAATTGTATTAGTGAAGGTGTACCCTCCTGGGGTGGAGTAGGCATCTGGGGAATGAGGGTCTGTGGGTTGTGGGTGTAAGTGGCTCCTAGGATAAAAGTTCCTTCTTGTGTTTTGTGCAACTTCCCTATTGACCTTGCCTAGTCTAGGAATCCCTTGCCCGGTGGAGCTTAGTCCCAGCTCGGGGGTGACCTATAGCTGACCGTGATGAGTAGTGTGGTCTATGGATGGGAGGTTCGTGGAAGCTCTAGGCACAGTTGGTGTTCTTCTAATAAAACATAAGTACTGCTTTTATATTCATTTATATGCTGTATAATGGTACACATGTTGTAATTAATGAGTATTTCTTGTGCATGTTGTATATGCTGCATGTGTAGGCTTACTGTTATTTCTGCAATAATATGTTATATATATGTAGAATAGTCATTATATGTTTATATGGATGTGTATGTTTTTCCACAAGTATCTCTATGTGGCATAGCCCACTAGTTTAATGCTGGAGTTGTTATGGATCAGAGATAAATGTATAAGATAAGGTATTCCACAAGTAGCATTTCCCCGACAGTGGAGTTGTAGGCCAAGGGATGTTACAGAGAGAGCACAAGTAGAGCTATATATATTAAGTGGGTGCAAGCCTAAGAAGGAAGTGCCCTATCTATATATTAAAGGGGGTGCACTCCAAGATCATGTTTTCTTATTTCCTTTTGGCACATAACTATCTTATTCCTGTAAACCTATCCCATATGGAGGAAGAAGTATGATATAGTTCTTTAAGGGGAAGAAATATAGGGCACCAACCATTCATGAAACCCCATCTCCATGCATGCAAGAAATATTTGAGGGGAATAAATGGCCCTTTTCTTTCCCTCGAATAAATTCCTCCCCTCAAATCCCAGCCAGTGAGACCTTTGTTCTAGGAGAATCTAATTTCTTCTTATCAAATTGGATTTACTTCTTAGGTAAGATCAACTCCTTACCTTATGGATGGTCCTACCAATCGATCAACAACCTCGATTGAGCTGCAACACCACCAAGTACAAAATCAATCCCCAACATGTAGCAAGGAGTAGGGGAGCCTTGCTTGGACTTGACCCATCCACTCAACCTTTATAGAAGTGTTTGGTTGAGATTGGTAACATGAAAGGAAGGAATTATATACATAAGAGAGGCATGCTTGGGGTTTTTGAAGCCTTTATTATATTTTGGTGTTATAGGGGAAGAAAGAAAATAATGATATTTCAAACCTTAACCTTTGAGTGGAAGAAATAAATTGCTATGCTGATCCTGTTACAGAGAGAGCTCAAGTGAAAGGGCCATTGGAGCATCTATAATATAAAGAATTACCACAACAACCATGTTCACCCATTATTCGATGTCAATATCTCAGGTCAATCATAGAAAGTAAGTGGTTATAGAGTTATGCTTTCTCTTATGGTATCTCCAATTATTAAAAACACATACTAATATCTTTGACGAGCCATTGGCCTCAAACTATTTGAGTGACCAATAAAAAGAATAAGTCAAAGAAATAATACAAGAAAAAAGAAACAAGCAAATAAATTAGTGCTTTGAATTGAAATGAAAGCACTAACATCATTTTATTTTTTTAAAGAGGGGGAAATATTTCATTGATGAAAATATGATGTTAAAAAGCGTCTGAAGAGTATATAAGATTAAAAATTGTCCACTAGGATATCAAAATATCTTCGTTGAAGGGCCACTACAATTATTGTTATCAACTTTACATTTTTCCCATGATACATAAATCCATAGACCTTGTCCGTGTATATTCTATAAAATATGCCTAAGATGTATATGAAAAAATGAAACATTTTGGAAAAAACCCTTTGAAGCAAGACCTAATTGGTACCATTACTTTGTTCCTGGCATTGGGGAATTCAAATCTAACTGTGCAGGAGATGCTACCAGAGAGGAGCCTTCATCCGAATTCCTTGGTGAGCCATTTTCTATTGGAGGGATCATGTTTTTCTGAGGCATTTCCCGAAATTCGTTCCATTGTTTCCTAAGAGCTGAGCATTCATCTTGCAACTACCGAATGGTTTGTCTATGAGAGATAGATTCTTCCAAGACTATGAGAAAATGAGTTGAGATCCCATTGAATTGAATATGCAGGGAGAGAATTGTGTTTCAAGAGTCTTCCTATCCACTTCCAATTGTTCCACTCTTCTAATACAATGTCCTGTGTCCTTGGCCGCCATTGCCAAGCTCTTGAACCAAGCTAGAGAAGAAGAAAATAAAGTGAGAGTGCAAAGCTGAAATCCCTTACCCAAGCATAGAATCCAGGTTGAAAATAGGTCATGGTTGAGGTGAATAAATATCCACACATGAACAAAGTCACCTTCAATCTTTTGCCACCCTCAGAAATAAATTTCCCACACGTAGACCGAGGCATTCACATCCTTTTGCCACATTTTTAAATTATTGCAAGGAACTACAATCGAACAAAGTACGACCATGATCTTCCCACATTGCACAAGAGGGAGTGAATGATGTTGGGGATAAGACAAGTCCCAACAAAGGAGGTTAAGAGAGGCTCATGGGAATGCATGGCATAGACACACCCATGGGGATGGGACAACAACATGGTGACTCCCCTTGTAAATGAATGATTGGATGAAGATGAGTGGAAGGAGGGTCTCTCAAAGGGAAGGGGGAAGGGGCGATCCCCCTTTTTCTAAATTCTTTTTTGACCAAACTAATTTCTTTATTGCCTAAGCCTTGCATGGGGGTTAGGAACCTGTTGACATGAAGTTTAAACTCTTATACCCTTGAAAACTAAATCTTTGTTTTTTCCTAAGTCGTGGAGCCACCCTTAGTCCAAAAAGGAGAATCAGAGCTTTCTGTTCATTTTCAGGTTTCGAGGTTCGGTTTTTTTCGAGGCATGATCCTCAACCATCCTAATTTCCCGGTGTAGAAGTCCCGAAACTATTTAACATATTAAAAATTAAAAAGGGGGGAAGAAATAAAGGTTAATTTTTCGTTGCTTTCCATGAAGCGATCTTTAACCTATAATTAACTAAGTTCCTAAACACAATTATCATTCCCTTAATCTTTCGCGTTTCGGGTTTTTCTTTCTACTAAAATGATTTTGAACTCTCAACCGTCAAACTCCCGACCCTCGTTTTTCCGAAAAGTTAAAAAGGTAATTAATCGTTAACCTTGATTAATTAAATCTCTAATACGTGTCTTAGGGCCTCACTAATCTCATTGCAATTTTGCGATCCAGAGTTTGCTTATGAATTATCCCCTGACGAAAGGATCCCCAAAGTTCCGAAATGTGAAATCATGTTTTCTCTAAACAAGGTTTAATATTAAGGTTAATTTTCTTTTGAAACAGGATTAGTGATAACTAATCTTCCTTTCGCGTTTCAGGGATTGAGGAAGGCAATGATTTTTGAATCTCCAGTTTCGAAATCGCCGATATATGATAGTATTAATAACGGATAAGTGAAGATATTTTTGATATGTTTGGCATATCTCCAGGCATATCTTTTCGTTAAAAAGAATTAATTTTTCATCGGTTGTGTCTGTACACTCGTTATAACGCAAAATTAAAGGTTAATAAGGTCTTATATTTTGAACTTCATTGTTATCCTTTACATCTACAACAAGTCACATTTATCTGGTTTTATACACATTTTGTCTGTAAACAGGTCTCTGACCTAGTGCAGATATCATGGCACCTAAGAAGGCACCCAAGAAAAGAGAGGAAGTTGCAGAAAGCTCGAGTCCAGACAGAGAATTATATCTTATGCAATACTGCATGCCATCGATTCCATAAAATCCTGGAGGCAGATCTTCGAGACTCTGGATTATGAAATTAAAAATTTCCCTCATGACATCAACAACAAACTTCGAGATATAGCGGAGTCTGAGCTCCACCAAATAGCTACATGGCCGTGACTTATGACTTATAACGACATGATCAGTTGGGCCTTAGAGCGAACTGAGGTACAGACGAGGAGCATTCTGGACAATCCAGGGGTTGTCATTGGCTCTTTCAGGCCGTAACATGTACAAGTAATGTATAGATTATTTCCCAGTCCCAAGTATATTTATAATAAAGATTTCGTGAGTGATTTTCTAAGGAAATAATGTCTTGAGTCAGACCAAACGTATCTTGGCATAATCAAAGACTGGTGGAGAAACGAAGAAAAATCCAGGGCTGACACCCATGGTATTTACGCCACAACCTCATTGAATGAGTATATGGTCTATGTGGCGATGATGCTATGTAGACTTTTCGGGAAGAAAAGTCCCACCCATTTCCCTACAAAATGGGTACCTCTTTTGCACGAGGCAACAAAATGTTACAACTTCAATTGGGATAAGATTTTATCCGATAACATAGTGAAGGAGGTCATGGAATATCAGACTGCAATATCAAAAGGTTGACCAATATCCTTTTATATGTCTGCATACATCATGGATGCTATATGCTTCTCAACTCCTATCCCTTTGATGAGTTGGAGTTGGAATCTGACTTACCTGGAGCCAATTCATGAATATCATTCGAAACTTTGGGAATAAAATTCCAAGGACTCATTCTATGAAATTTGTCATTTCGTGGTGATACCACTACATCAGATGCTATATGGTTGTGCACCTCCCCGCATTTCAGAGTTGGTCATAGGAAACCTCAGGACAGTTGCTGACTGGTTTATAGAGGAGAATTTTTCATACATCAGAGTTTTCGGGTGTTCAATCCCTCCACCCGCACTCCCAAAATTCCTCCCTGACATACTGGTGTGCAGGGAGGTAGCTCATCAAACAGTAATAGGTGGAATTGGGATAGAACTAAAAATGGCTCAAAGGAAATATTGGCCAGTTTTTCCCGTTCAGATTGGAAAATTTTCATTGCTCAACTTGGGTCATTCCAAAGTTGAAGCGGTAGCGCTGGAGGAGGTTAAATTAGTAAACCTCGAGCACAAGAAGCATGATCCTTACCAGTTAGTGGGAAAACACATGGCCCACTGTAATATGAAGGCTTATGAACATGAGAAGTCCCCTTGTGACGACCTGTTCAAAGGGACTAAGACCTATGAGGAAGATTTAGAAAGAGTACAAACACTACCGTCTGACTTGCAAGCTAGTTTTTAGACCTTCCATAAGCATAGATAGAGTGGTCTACCCAAAGTATTCCATGGAAAAGCAATCAACCTTCCTCAGAAATAAGAGGATACTTCCCCAGGCCTCGGACAAGAAACAAAAGATGAAGTCAATACTGAGGAAATTATACAGGAGGCTGAGAGGTCCTCACAAAACAAGGACACCTTACATACATAAAATCCACAAATAGAAACATAGCGGAGGACCAGGACACCTCTCGAGTCCAGTAAGTATACTCCCCCTTTATCACCTGCTGTTGATGTCAATATATTTGAGGCCATAGGAGAAATAATATCTACAGAGCTAGGAAGTCCCATAACTTCCTTCACCCCTTTACAGTCCACCTTTGGACTCCCACATATGGGAGCCATATATGTTGGTGACCTCACCCCTATTTCCGGAGTCGAGATCCCTCCTTCTGATTATTTTTTCAGCAAAAAGAGGAAGGCTATACTAAAGCAAGAAATTCATATGAGAGAAGGGGGTATGGTGAAGAAGCACAGGGTCTTGGTAGATGGCCAAAAACTGGAAGAGGAGGATTTCTCTACAGAGGTAGCAGGCTCTATGGGAGCCATGGAAATAACAAACCCTTGTAATGTGGAGAACATGAGAACAAGGATAAAGAAGAGTAACCACATGATAGCTCAATTGAAGGATCAGTTGAAGAATGTTGAGAAAAAAATTAGAGAAGAGGTGAATAAAAGTTTGGAGCAGGCCAGAGTGTTGAAAGGCAAGAAATCCAGTCATGCAAAACTAGCCTGGATGAAATGAACCAGAGGATACAAGCAAGTCAGGTGCAAGTTACTTAGCAAAAGGAGCTTGTAAAACAGTTACATGCGAAGTTGAGTTTGACAGAAGGCCGATTCGTAGACTTAAAGGCTTTTCAAACCCTCTCATTAGAAGCCCATACAAAGATAGAAGCCGAGCAACAACAATTGATCTCCAAAATAGAGATCATCCAACATTATTTTCAAGAAGTAAGAAAATCCCTTGATAATATTATTTTACTGAAAAAAGAGGATAAAGCAACAAGGAATACTTTTCAGAAAACAGTTGCATGTTCAGGAAAGAGGGAGATTCTGAAACATATAAAACTTTCTGTCACGGAACAGATAAGAGGAGACATCATGCTCAAGGCATGGGAAACGAACATATTTGAAAAGAAGAAGATAACCAAAGAGATCAAAGACGACTGTGAGGGAATCTTTTATTCTTTGGATAAGAAAGCATTAGGTATTGAAAGAAATGACTGCTCTAGACTACTAGGGCAGATAAACATTGTGAAACAACAATTGGACTACAAAGAGAGCTTATAGGAGGTTCAGGCAAAAATTTCACAGTTGAACGAAATCGATACCAACCTGATAGACAAATGGTCGGTATAGCCTAATTTAAAGTTGCAAATGATCAGGTTTGCCGATAAGGGTTTTGAAGACCAGTTTCCAAAGGTACAAAGAATTTTTTATCTGTTTGAAACTAAAGATCTCCCGACACCACCCATAATTTTTGTTCATTTTTTGGAGAAGTGTGTTGAATGTATAGCTTCAAAAGGGGGAGAGACTTCAACTAAACCATGAAGTATCATTTGAAAGCTTGTAATTTTGAAATGATCGACCAACAAAAAGATAATCATGAAACGATTAAGGTTGCAATTTTGTAACTATTTTTCCTTTTCCCCATAAAAAGTAGGAGATCGCTAACCATCAAGTAGTTATGATCTTGTATAAATAGAGGGGGCGAAGACTGAAGAACAACTTTTTTCTTTCTCTAAAAAAGGCATTGTGATGAAGAAATCTAAAAGAAACTCCAAATTAATAGAAATGCAGATTGAAGATTCCTGATTTTGTCAAGTCTGAGTTATGTGTTCCCTTGTCTTTTCATCGTTCTTTCATATATTTTATTAATGAATGGTGGACTACAATTTAGTACAACCTCTACTGTGGAAATAATTATTCTTGTTATTTAGATCATTTACAGTTTTTCCTCTGTATCGGTTATCAACAGATACAAGACCTAAATTTTTTTGGATTACAACATCATATGCTTCATTAATATTTTTCTTGTTTCATAGTCTTCTATTACAACGTGAGATTCCTCTTAAATTGATGCCTCACCTTGTTAGTAATTTGATTTTTTTCCTCATATCATACATGTTTACTTTCTTTAAAATTTAACTCAGATACAAGAAACGACCTTTGATTCAGTCATCTCATTAATTCATGTTTTAAAATCATTCTCTTTACATTGTGAAATAGAGATAACTAAGCCTAAAAAGAAAACATAGAATCATATCTCCTTTATCTTTATCCTTCATGACAGTACCCGTTTCGAGGCAACCTAACGTCAAACCCAGTCTTTCGGATCAAACCAGCATTGCTCTAAATTTATTTAACACCATCTTACAAACAACAAATAATCGGGTTGAGTTAGAACGTTCATGGGAAACAATTGAGAGAGATATCAACATTCAGGAAAACAGGGAATTCTGACAGAGACAGTTGAGAAACCAACTATAGTCCTTATCTTTTAAATCATTGTTTTTTCTGTCCTCAACTTCCTCTATCTTTTCAAGTGCCTTGACAATATAATTTAGAGCCTTAAAGTATAAACTCACAAACAACATCTTTTTGGCGCCGTTGCCAGGGAACAGAGTAACGAAGCTTTTTCCCTGGGAAGAACGACAATGACACTTTCCTTTTTTGATAGTGAAAAAAGTTTGGAAACCTTATAAGGCTACCTTTATTTTTCACTTGGTGACTCCACACTATTTAATCCGGTTCTTAACCAGAAGAACACCAGGAAGAATCCCAACGACAAACATATTTTGCCTTCTTCCAACCGAGAAAAAATTCTAAAATCAAGAAGATACTTTCGGCAGACTGCCTTATCGACGAATAAAAATTATCAACTTAAATCTACACAGTCTGACTCCAAATATCAACACAAAAAATCAAGTATTCCATTCCCTAACACAGAATACTCCATTAGTAAAGTTACAATGATCCGGATTATTTTCGGCACGAAATGAGAGCGGAGATATAATAAAGAAATGCATAGAGATATCGCGTATATTCAGTAATATAATAGAAATATATTATAGATGCAACCATAAACACAGAGATACAGTAATACATGATTTCTATTAATGAAAGAAATGTACAGAGACTGTAAAAAATACAAAGTGAAAGACTCGCTAGAATGGTGGCATCTTATCTCTGAGAAGAGATGTGACGGCTACTCGCATTCACAAGAACATGGTTACAATGAGGCTCTGAAGGCCCTTTTACAATAAACGGGAATGCCAAAATTCCTATACATCCAAAAACCTAACCCTAGGAGATGAAGCGCCAAAAGTCATGTGGGCCCCGTTTGGGTAAGTGAGTACATCAACTTCTTGGGGTCGTAACTTTTGCATATGATCTCCGTTTTAGGCGTGTGATAGCTCATTGGAAAGGTATCGTCGAGGAGATTCATTTTGGGGGCTCAATTATGCTTTGACTATCATTGAGAACCTCAATCTTGAAAAACCTTCATTTAGGCCCTCAAAATGGCCCCGAAAGTTAAAACCTGCTAAAAATAGTAAATTGCCAAAATTGCCATAAAGCTGTTTTGAGCCAGTTGGAAAAGGTGGGTGGCCACCAATATCCACCTGGATCATACAACCCCAGAATCAAATTTGGTTTTGCTTGTTTTTGAGACTGAATATTTCTCGGTCGTTTCCCATACCGATAGAAAACGAAGGTCTACCTCGCTTCCTGTTGCGACTGACTCCCCCTCGCTTCTCAAGGTTCATTTTCCCACCTCTCAAAACTCAAACAATTATCCTATATATATCGATTCAAATTCTGTTGACTCTTATATATCTTCACCCTGTGATTCTAAAGGAACCAGTCCATGTTCCCCAAGATCCTTTTTCTCAAATTTCATCCCCACCGATAACCATTTTCTTCAAACCCTTCCTTATAACCCCCAAACGTTTACCGCTAAAGCCACAATGGCTGCGACTGGAGCAGGTGGGGCAAGAGGTGTTTCCACAGGTGGTACAGAAGGAGGAGCAGGTGGCCAAGTATTACCTTCTCAAATATTTGCAAAGGTTTCTGCAAGATATGCCCCTCTGGTTGTACCAGTCCCTCTCCATGATTTACCAGAAAATTACATGAAAAATCTGCCCAAGTTCACGGGAGAGGGCGATTTAATGATAGCTGAACACATAAATTTTTTCGATCAATTCACTGACATTCTTATATTAGAACATGAAGATGTTTACTCCAGACTCTTGGTTCAAACATTTGAGGGGCAAGTGAGAACCTGGTTTTGAGGCCTAGCAGCCAGATCTATACCTTCATACGATGAACTTGAAAATGCTTTTATCAGACAGTGGGGTGAGCGGAAAGACCATATTTATTATCTAACTGAATTCAGAGCTCTTCGAAAGAAAATATCCGAATCAGTCCTTGAGTTTACCCAACGATTCAATAAACTATATAATAAGATCCCAACCGAGGTTAAACCCTCACAACCTGTAGCGAAATTGGCTTTCGTTGGAGCTTTTGACCCCGACTTCACCCTTTTATTAAGGGAGAGAAGATTAGTTGATCTTACTAAGATGCAGGATGATGCCTTGGAAATCGAATCTAACATGATGGAATCAGGGAAGATGAAAACCAAATTTGAGATTGGAAACAAAGAAATAAGGAGATACAAGGAGCAAGGAGGACCCTCTGGATCAGGGAGATCCTTAGAAGATAAAATGGACGATATGGCTCGAATCATCAAAGAACTGTCAAACAAAATATCAAGAATGGAACTTGATCATGCTAAAAATGAACATTACCTTAGAAAGGAATTTGGGAAGAACCCTAATCCTCAAAACCACCAAAAAAAAATTAAGAATGAAGATAAAAAAATTCAAACCCCTTTTAAAAGTAAAAACTTTATAGGAGGAAAGACATAGAGGATTTTGAGGAGTTAGAAGAGGATATGAACCATCTCGGTGATCACTGCTTACAACCTTATATAACAATACATGATTACAAAAAGTCTTTCACTACAGAGTATCGGACTGAGAGTAACAAGAACAATAATGTTTCTGAAAGTTCGACTTATCACGGAGTAGCAGATGGTATAATGGCTGAAATCCACTAGAAATACAACCTGAGACCTAGAAACTCAGTTTCCACAACCGCTCCAATTAAAAAGATACTGTCGAGGGTTGAAAATGACCAAGCAGTTTCAAAAAACACTAAAAAATAGATTGCTAACATACAATATATCAAAACAAATACAACGGAGACATCACCCTTAAGCACACAGAAAATAAACACCCCTGTCACCGAAATGAAGGCTCCTCAACCCAAGAAAGATGAAAAGAAAGGGTTGGAGACTCAAACCATGGAAACTAACAAAAACATTGGAAGTTTTAATCTAGAGAACAAGATCAATAAGATCAAAATCCCTATTCCCCTTGTTGAACTGGCTAAAAATCCGATATACCGAAAATAAATTGCTAAAATGATTAGTTTTTCGGAAAATGAAAGTCAGGCTGATGCCATTAACTTAGAAGATGATAAGCTTAACATAATTTTTGGCCCACACTTCGAAGGTGCTAGAGACACCGTTGTGTTGGTTGTGGAGCCTGATTATCTTCCTGATTCAGAGGTCCTTGCTTTCAGCCGTGTTTATACCCCATGAAGTATTTACACCCCAGAAGTATGTACACTCTTCCACGCGGGGGAGTGCAGCGGGGGGGTACCCCCTTTGCGGGGTCCGGGGGGTCCATCCCCCCGGCTGGGGGGTCTGGGGGCAAGCAGGCCCCCGAAGCAAAAATTGCCTTATAAAAGTATATTGTAATTTCATTGTAAATCTGGACCGTTCATTATAAGGTCATAGATCTAACGGTAGAGATTATGTTAGGGTTTTTTCCCTAGAAGGAAACCCTCTTTTATGAGGGAAATGTATTGCGGCTATGTACGAGGGTGAATATTGTATTCTGAGAGAGGAGACTGTGAGAGAAAGAAGAGGAAGTTACAGCGGGTTTTGCTGTAGGTTGTATCCCTTCATTTGCTGGATAATAATAAAGGAAGGACCTGGAAATTTCTCTGGTGGACGTAGCCCACACTGGGTGAACCACGTAAATCTGTGTCTCTCTTGTATTGAGTGTCTTCTATGTTTTTTTTCTGCATTTGTTTTATTTTATTGCTCCGCGGTCCTGTTTTTCTAACACGTTGCCCCTTTCTACATCACTTTGACAGTTTTTGATCATTTGCTCCATAACTGTATGTTAGATTCCGAGGCCTCTCACAATGTGATGCCTAAAGCAATCATGGACAGACTCGGCCTATAAATCTCCAGGCCTTATGGATATTTATATTCATTTGACTCAAGGAAAGTCAAGTGTATAGGCATGATAAAATACTTAGTCGTAAATCTTGCACAGGTACCTACAAAAAGTGTTTTAATGGATGTGGTTGTCACATATATACCTCCGAAATATGGCATGTTCTTGTCTTAGTCCTGGGGTGATAAAATTGGAGGTTCTCTTCAAATTGATATGACATATGCAACGATTCCAGTTTTCGGAGGCCAATTCACGCGATTGTACATGGAAAACAGGTTAGCATTTACGGTTAGTGATCCTCTCAGCCCAAATAATTACCCTATATATATTACTGATCAGGATTTAGGTAATTGTATATTATCTATAGATGATGATGTTGATGAATGTGTAGAAGAAAGTTGTACATGAAATTAAAAAGAAAAAGAACAAATAGAACAAGATGTATATAGAACTGGTGTTTGGAAAATGTTTTTTGACAGTGCCTCATCTTATCTTGGAGCTGAGGCTGGAGTAATTTTTGTGGCACCTGATAACCAATTCGTTATCCCTTTCTCTTATAGACTACAGTGGAACATTGACCACACTATTAACGTATGTGAGTACGAAGCTCTAGTGTTAGGGTTAGAGGCCGCTAGGAGAATGAAAATTAAAAACTTGGAAGTTTTTGGTGATGAAGAGTTAATCGTGAAGCAAGTCAATCACTAGTATCAGGCCAAACATCCTAGATTAAGGTCATATCAAAATTGTGTTTGGGACCTAATCGATTTTTTTTTCTCTTCTATTAATATTAACTCCATTCCGAGAGCCGAGAATCAACAGGCGGATTCCTTAGCCAAAGCTAGTTCGACTTTCACACCTCCCACTGCTTTCAAACTTGAATACCATATGCAAATGAGACATAGGCCTTCCATACCCAATAACATACAACATTGACATGTCTTGTAGGATGATGAACAACTCCGAATTTTTTTAGAAATAGTAGACGAGTTCGTTGAAACACATGCTGAACAAGAGAACCAGAATGATCCTATTTGGATCATGCAGGAAGGGGAAGACCTCCAAGAGTTCCAAGATAAAATAAAAAATCACCGTATGCTAGTTTTAAAAAATAATCAAATACCCAAGGGATTGATTCCCTTAGAAAGACTCTTTAATCATGATGAAATCCCTTTGAAGACTACCTTATAGCCTCAGTCGGAAGAAGTCAAAGATTGCAATATAGGTACCAAAGAGAGTCCTAGGTTAGTTAAAGTATCCAGGTACCTGTCTCCCGAAATCAAGAGTAAATATGTTGAGTTGCTTAAAAAATACAAAGATGTTTTTTCTTGGTCTTATGATGAGTTAAGAACTTATGACACGACTATAATGGAACATAAAATTCCTTTAAAAGAAGGTGTCAAACCTTTTAGGTAGAAACTCAGGTAGATTAACCTATCCTATTACCGATGATAGAAAAAGAGGTCAAAAAACTCCTGGATGCTAAAATTTTAGTCCCACTGAGATATTCTGAGTGGGTAGCTAATTTAGTCCCAGTGAGAAAGAAAAACAACGAGATCAGATTGTGTGTCAATTTCAGAAACCTGAAACTTAAAGACAATTACCCATTACCTAAGATGGATAATGTTTAAAAAAAATTAGTTGGAAATAACATAATGTCTATGATTGATGGTTTTTCAGGTTACAATCAGATTGCAGTGCATCAGGATGATAAATAAAAAACTGCTTTCACTACCCCTTGGGGTACTTTTATGTACGATAAAATGCCTTTTGGTTTAATGAATGCAGGGGAAAATTTTCAGCGAGCCATGGATATTGCTTTCGTGGGTGAGAGAGATAAGTTCGTTGTTATCTATCTTGATGACCAGACTATTTTCTCCAAATCTGATGCAAACCATCTAATGTACCTTCAACAAACCTTTGAGAAATGCCGAAAATTTGGTTTGTAACTCAATCCCAAGAAATATCATTTCGCAATGAAAGAAGGTAAACTCTTGGGCCATATCATGTCTAAAGATGGAATCAAAATTGATCCAAGAAGGGTTGAGGCAATAAATATTATAAATTTTCCTAGAAATGTAAAATAAATTCAGTCTTTTTTAGGAAAAATAAATTTCTTGAGGTGATTCATCCCTAACTTTGTTGAGATTGTGAAATTGATAACATATATGCTCAAAAAAGACAGTGAAGTGAAATGGACAAGCGAAGTCAAAGACTTGTTTCAACGCATAAAGAAAGTAATAAGTGAAGCGCCAGTCTTGGCGAGCCTAGATTAAATAAAAGAGTTTTTGATTTTGCCTTTTGCTTCAAAACATATTATCGCAACTGTATTGTTACAAAAAATGAGGAAAGTTTTGAGCGGCCTATTGCGTTTTTTAGCAAAAGTCTCAGGGATGCCGAGTTGAAATATGATATATTGGAGAAACAAGCCTATGCAATGGTGAAAGCTCTCAAACCTTTCAAAACTTACGTGTTTCACTAAAATTCATTGCTTATGTGCCCTCTAGCTCTGTTAAAGATATCCTGGTGCAACCAGACAACGACTGAAGAAGAGATAGCTGGTTAGCTAAGATCTAGGAGTTTGACCTAGAAGTCAAACCAACCAAAATTATTAAAGGGAAGGGTTTGGCCAAATTGCTTGTCGAATCAAATTTAAAGGCACTTGGGATAAATCAACTGCAAGAGAATGAGGGATTGCTGGAAATAGACAAGCTTGATGTCACTGCACCTACAACTGAGATTCAAGACAAGTTTTCTCTTTCGATCTGGCATCACAACATCATCCATTACCTACTTATTCTCCAATGTCTTACTGAGTTAATCCCGTCTAAGGTTAGGACGTTAAAGTTACATGCTATAAAATACTGTATCATAGATGCTAAATTGTATTGGAAAGACCTCTTGGGTTTCCTACTGAGGTGTTTAGTCGAAACTAAAACAGAAAGGGTCATGGATGAATTCCATGTGGGAGTATGTGGAGGACATCATGTGTGGTGAGCAACAGCTTATAAAATCTTAAGAGCCGGATATTACTGGCCCAAATTGTTCACAGAAGTGAACACTAAAGTCCGAAATTGTGTCCCTTGTCATTTGTTCGCAAGCAAGCAGAAGGTCCTAGCTTTGCCCCTTATACCAGTTAAAACTGAAGCCCCATTTCAGCAATGGGGACTTGATTTCATTGGAGAAATTCATCCACACTCTAGTGTGCAACACAAATGGATCCTAACTGCTACTGATTACTTCACTAAATGGGTGGAAGCTATCCCCACAAGAAATGAACCGATTCGGTAGTAATCAGTTTTTTGGAAGATAATATTTTATCCAGATTCGGGTGTCCTCGAAAGATAGTAACTGATAATGCACAAGATTTTAAATCAATGACCATGATAATTTTTTTCAAAACTATAACATCATACTAGGACACTCCACAACTTACTATCCATAAGGTAATGGCCTGGCTGATTCATCTAACAAAAGCCTGATTACTGTGATAAAAAAGGTTTTAACCGAAAACAAGAAAGCGTGGCATATCCATCTAAAATATGCACTATGGGGATTTCCCCTTGTTTCAGGATAAATCCGTGAGTGCGGACACAAACCGATCTCCCTAGATCCACCTGGATCTAGAACAAAACAGGACATAATAATACACTTTCCCTAGACTTAACCTCTTGAATGAACTAAGAAGTAAGGATTGTGGACATACCTTATGAACGCTTTCCTTATATATCTGTTGTTCCAAGCTTCTCTCCAATGCTCTTGCACTGTTCATATCACAACAGTACAAACCAATCGAAGTAAAGACAGATTAATATATTCAATGGCTAGTCTATACATATGATCAAGGAATTATGTAATAAAGTGACATCATCTTTATGGGAAAGGGACATATTACTGTATTGAATTAACTGAAAGTGAAACTTACAACCTAAGCCTTGATGTCGTAGGTCTCCTTTCGATGGCTCCTAGCTCTGACACACACACGTGCTCATGCATGAAGAAAATCAACCTCACTTGATGACCTTGCTATTGTCTCTTGCTGCTGTAGCATCAGTCCTCCATACAGTCTTGCACTAATTCTCCAATCAATCTCTTGCTAGCTTGCTTCTAACCTTTTCCATGAGCAATCTCCTCAATATATAGAAGAAGATAGATTAGTTACTTGGATAGGGAATGATCCCAAGATATCTGGAAAGTCAGTACTTTGCCAACCATTTGAAAGCCAACTCATCCTTCTAGAAGATTCCTTCTAGAAGGATCGAGAACTTATCCTTTTTCCTCCTTTAAGAACATGTTCGCACCCTAACCATGAGTACAGTGCGAACCTCTCGCACTCCACCTTAATGCAGCCTGCGAGAATCTATCATTCTCACAGGCAAGTATATAGGCAGCCTGCGAACTTCTTCAAAAACATGATTTCTGGAAACAGATAAGTGCAACTTTTCTCAGGAAAATATTCTTAGTGAAGAGCTTGATTTTCCATCATCATGACATTATCATGACATCATCTCGATGACCAAAATTGTAGATAACAGAATCCCCCCAAAGTCTGAGAGTGGAACCAGTGACATTCGATAGACTTTGTAAGCTGTATGTGTGTGTCAAGAACCAAAAGCACATCTAATCAGAGACCTGCAAACATCCAAGCATCAACAGAATATCATGTATACCAATTCCTAAGGTAGGCATTCCCATACTCAGATCATAGACTGATGACATCATAAACCAAGGTCATGGCCACCAATCATACACTGTGGATCCATGCCGTCATAATATAGCACAACCACCTGAATACACTGTGGATCTGTGCGACAAATTTTCAATCAAGACGACATAGCCACGAAACCTACACACTGGATCTATGTGTCGCAAATTATACATACTCCATCACAACCTGGATCATAAAGATAATATCCAGGGTCTTCATTCTCATCACCCAAAGTACAAATCTAACCATGTGATTACATGTGTCGAAGTCGAACATGGTAGAAACCACTTGATTACCGGTCATTGATGTAATTGTTAACAAGTGCGAGGGAAATCACCATTGATGTCAATGACTCCCAAGGTACTACAGTACAATCCATCGAGTGTGAATAAATGAGTTGATGTCGAACATTCGACGGAAACTTTCGATCAAGGGTCAATGATGTAAACCCACTGTCGAAAGCGAGAAACTTGCCATTGAGGCATGCAAGCTCCAAGGTACTGAATAATTTCTAAGCCTTGATTCCGGATAATGTGCTGAAGTCAACGAAATAAGACTCGTCACAGGAGGGCCTTGATGTATCCCCCATTAGTGACACGAAACGAGTAACAGGTTTTGAAAGTGAAACAAAGCATGTGACAATTGGACTTTGGACACAGGGAAGGCTGACACAGAATGAATGGATAACTGCAGATGGCCGACTCAAATAGAAGTTCCAGACTGACAGCTCTTGAACATATGAATGACACGACCAATGATTTGGCAGCATTGACTCAAAGATGACACATGGCATGACCTTGTTATTAAATCGAATGAGAGACAAATGGATTTCCCAAACCGGATTCAAATGATGAATAGGGGGTGTCATGTTCAAGAGCGACACTTACTGCCAATTAACACAAAGATGAAACATATCCCTTTCCCAAATTTTCCCCCACCATTTCTGGCAAGTACCTCTTTATTTTTACGAAGCTTGAAGAGGATCACATATGCTTGTTGATATAAGCTCATCCTTCGGACGAGTCCCTCATAGTATTTTTAACGAACCCTAGGAAGGAGTGGTTTGGTCCCATTACGGGTCTGTCAGTGTTTGTTTAACGAGTCCAGAGATAGAAAACTCGAAGGTTTTTCAAGATTATAGAGTTTGGAAAAACACTTAAAAGAGAACTCTCTTAGTTCCTTTTTCGTACAATAGTCCAATGAGACTGAAAAAGGGTTAAACTATCGCTCGAAGGACGTGTAACTTCAAATACTTTAACGAGTGTGAAAATAGCAAGATCGCTCGACAATATTTTCATGTTTAGAGAGTCTGAAAAGAGATTAAAGTCAACTCCAGGGGGGTTCCTTTTTCATGTAACCACAACGAGCCCGGAAAAGAGATAAAACAATGCTCGATCACGTTCTTATGTTTTTCGCAAGCGCAAAAACGGATAAAAGTCGCTTGAGGTTTTAAGTCAAAACCATAGAAAACAAACAAATTCACACCACACCGTAAAATTTTTTTGTCCATAATCATCCGCATTGGGTACCTGCAAGTCATTTTACTCACTTTCATATTAGTAATTAGGGTTAAATGGGTTAAATACTGAATAAACATGAAAAAACCCACTTTTACTATGGTAAAAAGTAAATAAAATAAATTCACAATTCATTTTACCATATCATTTTCCCCTTTTACCATTTGAGTGCAAAAAAACTCCATTTTACCTTCTACCTTCATCGTCATTTTTTGGGAGCTTCGGGGCATCATTCTTTGAGCCGTCTGCGGTGTTTTGGTAAGATTTCCATTCTCTATCATTTCATGGTTCAATTTCATGATTTCATTGGTTAAATTTCAAGTTTTAAGTTCATTTTGCAAACCCTATGCGTGTAGAAGGATTCTCGCAGGCTGCCCATATGGGGCCTGCGAGAATGCTTGATTCTCGCAGGTGGGCCTAAGGCAGAGTGCGAGAAGTTCACACTGTGTGCCATAGGCCACCTGTGAACAACGCAAAGGTCAAAAAAGTTTGTAATGTTTAGCCAATAAAAAAGGTTTATTCCATGAAAGAGAGTTTTAATCATCTTCATATGTTCCCCATGCAGGTTTATAACCATCATAATGGTGCTCGAATGGAGAGAAAGGGAACACGAGGAAGATAACACAAACGCCGAAAATCACCCTCCGACCATTGCTGCCTTAAGAGATTGCGGTCTCTTGAAGTATTTCCGCATACCGGGCATGAGAGCCCAAGTTCGATTGTTGGAATACTTAGTCCAGATGTGGGATCCAGATCAACAATTTTTTAATGTCGGAGCTCACACGTTGACCATCGACATTGAGGACATCTATTTCCTGACTGGGTTATCTTGGAGAGGTTCCTATGTCATTTTGACTGGTAACCGAAGGGGTGGCTTAAAAATGAGTGAGTATTGCAGAGAGTACTGCGTGCCTGAGGATGAACGACAAAAAGGAAAAGTGGCTATTTGGGGAGTGACTGATATAACTCTCCGTACCATTCTCTTTACCATTGCTTGGATGGCGGGTAGTGCTGCTCCACATATGGCTCTGCAGAGCTATTTTCAGTATGCCATCGAGTGTACTGAACCTCGGGTCTTCAATTGGGCAGATGCAGTTTTACACAGTCTCAAGAAACAATTGACCAAATGCAGGCGTGGAAATCTAAAACAGTTCGGATATGGATCATTGTTGGTGTCCTTCTTTTGTGAGAGGGTCCCAATGTTTAGGCTTCAGGCTGAGTGGCACTTTCCGGGTCTGAGAGATCCACGGATGTTATGATGGTGTCAACTCATGGCTAGACATGTTGCAGGACTGATTGTCCGGTATGCCGATACCTTCTTTGACTGGCTTCAAGGCCAGGTGCTGATGATAGAAGATTATGCATACGTTGGCTTGGACTTTCGCGGCGATCCTGACCTTGCACTTCCTAAAGACGCACAGTGGGGGGATATTGGTAAGAAGTACACAAAATATTTTAAGTTTTTAAAATGTTTTTGGATTTTAATCATATTTGAATGTTTTTGTTTTTATAGTTTTACCCGAAGACTAACACCAAATTTGTATTGATAACACAGACGTTGGGGCATATAGACCTACTGGTAGTTCTCCTGTCCAGCGTCGAGGAGAGGCAGCAGTAGCCATTCCACAGTATGCCGAGGACTATCTGACAGTGGAGCAGAACTTAGAGGGTTTGATGGCTGATGTTCCAGATATGGCTCTGGAGGATATTCCACGACGTGATCAACGTCACACCGTGGGAGTCTCTACCTCTATGGGTCGCTTGCTCCGCAGAGTTGCTAGGACATTAGTGTGCTATCGTGAACATCAATGATGTCATGATATCGTTATGTAGAAGCCATGAGCTTCAATTTTGATATTTTGGTCTTCGGACACATTTTGTAAAAACAAACTTTGATCGTTATATATATATACACTGTTTCTACCGTCTTACTTTACACTTGTGTACATGTGTTTGATTTATAAGTGATTTAAATGCCTGTCCAATACATAATTAGCTAAAGCATCTATTAATGTATTAATACTTCTCGGAATGTGTTGATATTCAATGTGATCAAAATGTCTTTCCAAGAGGCGAATCCGCAAATATACCCTTAATAAAGTAGGAATTCGAATAGAGTAAACATTATTTAGCTGTAGCACTACCAACTGCGAATCAAGTCGTACAACCAAGTGACGAATCCCAAGAGAAATAACATCCACCAATAACTCAATAATGGCGCTATACTCTGCAATGTTGTTGGTTGCTCGACCAAGACATACACCGCGTAAAGATATAAGCTCGTTTGTTGGGGCATAGATTGCCCAGGCAGCGGAAGCTAGGTTCCGAGTACTACGGCTAGCACCGTCAGCGAAGCCAATATAAGGTAGCGAACACTCCGACATCTGGCAATAAAACACAATGTCACGTAAGGGTAGAGACCAAATAACGTCAAACGCAAAACTAAAAGTAACACACACACTCAGTATGATACATAAAAATACAAGTACTTCATGCACAAATGACTTATGCATAGTACTTCTTTAAGTATAACCCATTTCTGGGTTCACCCAAAGGTACACCATCATAATCAACTAACTCATACGCTCCTTTTTCCAAAACTTTGCTAACAATGTAAGGCCCACGCCACATTGGTTCAAATTTCCCAGCTCCTAAGACATCTTTATCTTGTTCATACAAAAGAACAAGATCTCCTTCAGAGAAGACACGAGGTTTAACATGCTTGTCATACTGTGCCTTAACACATTTTTTCTGGGCTTCAATTACCAAAGTAGCGTCACGGCGAGTCTCGTCTAATCGCATCAAATACAATAGACGTTCCTCTTCGACAGAAGTATTAGGTAAGAGCTCTACAACTAGCTTCAAAGATAGTATTTCACATTCTATTGGCAGAATGGCTTCCATGCCATAAACTAATCGAAAAGGCGTGAATCCTGTGGCAGACTTAACAAATGTCCGATATGCCCACAATGCCAAAAATAACATTGTGTGCCAGCTGGTTTTATGTATTCCTATCATCCAACGAATCATAGTGATTAGAACCTTATTGATGGCTTCGGCCTGGCCATTAGCTTGTGGATAATAGGGTGTTGAGCTATCATGACGAAGGCCCAACTTCTTGGTAAGTTCAGACATCATATTATTTCTAAAATGACTACCGTGATCGGTAACGATAGCCTGAGGAACACCAAAACGAGTGATGACATGGTTGAAAATAAATAACGCTGCAGTCTTCCCAGTATTATCGAATGTCGGCATTGCCTCGGCCCACTTAGTAAAATAATCAACAACGACGATAATGTACCCATGCCCCCCGGCCGAGTGAGGGTGACATGTCATGAAATCAATGCCCCATTTAGCGAAAGGACCTACTGAGACTACAGGATGAAGGGGAGCAGGATGTGACCTAATCTTCTGATTATAGGTCTGGCAGGCATGACACTTCTGAACAACAGTTATGCAGTCATGAAACAAGGAAGGCCAAAAGTAACCTGCACGTAAGATTTTCTGGGCAGTAGCACACCCAGACACATGACCGCCACATGCTCCTGAATGGCAGTCATTCAAATATTTCTCAGCTTCTTCAAAAGTCAAACAACGCCGAAACACAAAATCAATACCTCGACGGTAAAGTGTATCGCCAAGGATAATATAATGACATGCTTGATAACGGACTCGACATCGTTCGACACTAGACAAAGCAGGCCGGAAAGTTTGAGTTTGGAGATATATAATGATATCTCCGTACCAAATATCATCAGTACGTATAAGGAAAAGTGATTTGTTAGGTAACGAATCGACTGCTACTTTTTCCGTTGCAGTGAGGGGAAAGTCACAAATCAACTCAACGAAAACTAGGGATTTCTTCGACGTGGCTCGATCGAATTCCAAATCGAACTCCTGGAGAATGAAAATCCACTTGGAGTACTTGCCCCCCAGCAATTGACGAGTCAATATATGTTGCATGGGGTTACAATGTGAAATCACAATAGTTTTTCTGGCGAGAATGTAATGACGAAAACGTTGAACTGCTTGGATAGCAGCCAAGGCCATCTTTTCAACATGTTGGTATTTAATCTTCATGGAAGTTAAACTTCAACTCAGGTAATATATAACATGCTCATCGTGGGCATCATCCTCTTGAACGAGAACCATGCCGATAGTATACTCGGACGCAGCTAGATAAAGAAAGTAATCCCTACTATAATCAGGAGGGAAAAGAAGTGGAGCTTTGGTGAGGGATAATTTCAAGGCTTCGAAAGCATCGTTAGCAGTTTTATCCCAGACAAACTCGGAACCTTTCTTTAGAAGACGTGTGAAACCCCGAGTAATCTCAGCGTAATTCGGGATGAAGCGATGAAGAAAGTTTGCTTTCCCTTGCAAACTTTGTAACTGGCGTAAAGAAGAAGGAGGAGGGAGATTGAGAATCGCCTCGACCTTGATAGGATCTACCCTGATCCCATGGCGTGAAACAATGAAATCGAGGAGACAGCCGGATTCTACGCAAAAGACACATTTATGAGGGTTCAAGTGAATGCGATAGAATCGACAACGAACGAAAATTGCTCAGAGATGCTTAGGGTGATCGACTCGACGTAAAGAGTGAGCCGGCAAATCGTCCAAATAAGGTTGAACAATATGCTTAATATCGTGAAATGTGTAAGACATAGCACGTTGGAACGTAGCACCTGTGTTCTTCAAACCGAAGGGGAGTTTCCTGTAAGCGAAAGTACCCCAAGGACAAATAAAAGACGTTTTATGTTGGTCCTCAGGAACGATATTGATTTTATTATAGCCGGAAAATCCATCCATGAGGGAAAAAATTTCACTACCGGCACAGTCATCGACGATTTGGTCAACGAAAGGGGTTGGAAAATTGTCCTTTGGAAAAGCTTTATTGATATCCCGATAATCAACACAAACGCGTATACTACCACCTTTCTTATCGATCGGAACTGGGTTGGAAATCCATTCTGTCAATGCCACTGGATAAATAAAACCGGCTTTAAGGAGTTTTTCAACTTCAAGTTTAATGGCTGTGGCTTTACGTGGATGGACAGGACAGAGGCGTTACCGGACTGGTTTAGCTCTGGGGTATGTCTTAATTTCATGGACCACAATAGAGGGGTCAATACCCGACATCTCTTCGTAACTCCAGGCAAATATATCACAAAATTCTTTAAACAAGGAAGTGTAAGTGACAATCTCTTCGAGAGAACACGAAGCTCCAATATGAACATTCTCGACTATTCCAGGTTTCACCGAAATATTGATGGGTATCATGGGCGAAATGTTACTAAGGTTCCCTTCCGCAAACACATCTCGTGTATGTTGGGAAACCGTGGATATAACAACAATGGTCGATGGAGTCGAAATCCGTTGATAATTCTCAAGAGTCTGTTGTTCCAGAAACAATATGGAACGATGATGCCCATCATCCCAAGGAGTGTCTTCCATAACAGACATGATCATCTCGTCAGTGGGGAAGACGACACGTAAAGGATCAAGAGACAACTCATCAAAATAAGAAGTAGGAAGGGTTGCCGATTGAATAGCTTGATAAGCGGATTCAACCGGACTTAACGTCATAACGTTGCTGAAACGAACATGATCTCCAGGATCAGGGACTATCCAAGGGTCAGCAGACACAGGAAGTTCACGAGGCATAGTAGAGATCATATTAATAGATGCAATTAACGGGCGTGGAATATCGGATGGTGGTGGTATGGGAAAAGTACCCATTAACAAAGAATCTTTTAAAATACCGACTCCAACATTCTCATAACCCGCAGGGGTTTTAGCTATGAACGACACGTTGCCAGTACAAGTATCCGCATTAAAGAAGGCAAGTTGATCAACCGTAACCACTTTTCCTTGGTGAGGAAATCGTACAACACGGAACAGGGTTGACACAACAACTCGCATAGAATCGACCCAGCTACGTCCAAGTAGAAGATTATAATCGAGGGGAGTATCAAAAACTTCCACTTCAACCTGGACGGTCTTACCTTCTAAAGTGACTGGCAATGACGGAAGAACACCGTAAGGCTTAAAACCAGAGCTGTTGAAGGCTCACAAAGTGTTTTGTGATTCTTGTAACGGGGGAGATCCAATGGCCTTCCAACAAGTAAAAGACATTACGCACGTAGAGGCACCCTCATCAATAACTATCCAACAAATGCTCTTGTCGGCAACAACAACTTGTATTTGAAACGCAAGTTGTGGGGGTAACCTTGGAACATGTTCATCCAAGTCAAAGACTATCAAATTCATATCCGTAGGATCAATTCCACCTATATCTTTCAATAGGGCCCTTCGTTGTGCAGGACAAGACTGAAGGACTTCAAGGGAAGATATCGCTGAAGGTGCTTGGGCCAGATCTTCGACAATATTGTAGTTCTGGGCCGCACGTGCATGAGGATTGAATGTCGATTTCTTAATGACACCTTTTGGGGGTGGCCGTATCACTGTATCGAGGTTCGGTCGTTCGAGATGAAGAGGACCGTTTGTGGGTGATGTTGGTGGAGAGGGCTGTACCAGATCAGGAGGTGAATTGTCAACCTTCTCCTTAGAAGGAGTATAGTCTTTAGCTCTAGTGGTAAGTGCAACATTGTCTTTCTTTGAATCACCGATGCACATCAAAACATAGGATTGTGTAGAGGTAGAGGGTTGGTCGTGAATGACCAACGAAGCCTGTTGTTGAGACGGGAAGGGTTGAGACAAGACAGCCGGTGTAGAGGGTTTCGAGGTTCCTTGAAGGAACTTGGTAACTTCGGCACGTCTCGGACAATCCTTGGTGTAGTTATCATCACCACAGATAAGGCAAGGGTAGCGTGGTTTGCGCTTATCCCGGTCTTCAACAGGAGGGGATGTGGTTTTCTCTTTTGGAGTATTGTTTTTACTCTCCTTATTCTTGCCTCTCCCTTTCTTGGATTTGTTCTTACCGATCGGC
Organism: Picea engelmannii; assembly: GCA_009831015.1. Classification (NCBI taxonomy): domain Eukaryota; kingdom Viridiplantae; phylum Streptophyta; class Pinopsida; order Pinales; family Pinaceae; genus Picea; species Picea engelmannii. Next base: position 148,129 of record ML784669.1, read on the forward strand.
ATAGATTGAACAACGTTCACTTCAGAGGTTTTACCGGTGGGAGGAGCAGGAGATGGAGCACTTTGAACATTAGAAGTATTGGATTTTGGGGTTGTAGTTGAAACGGAATGTGAGTGGGCATGAGTGGTCCCAATCACACCATCAGCTACATGTGAGGCTGCTGGAGCAGTAGAAGTGCTGGAAGTACCAGGACGAGGTAAATCAAGTAATAAGGTGTAAAGTGTCCCCGTTTGCGAATAAACGAGATCAAGATACTGAGCGCGAATTATAGCCTTCTCTTCTGTAACAACACCGCCCATAGCAATGTCTTTACCAATTTCATTCACAAAAGATTTCGTGAACCATTCGGCCAGTAACTGATCAGGGAGTTCAAGCTTGATGAGACGTCGTCTCCTTCTCCACTCATGTATATGGTCTGAGATGTGAGTACCTTTCGTTTGTTTAAAACAGGTTAAGATCTCAGTCCCAGTATCATAACGGATCGGTAACTGGTAATGTGTGAGGAAAGCCATGGCTAAGGTGTTAAAATCAGAAAAGAAACCTCGTGGAAACTCAATGTACCACTTCGCAGCCGAACCGGTAAGGGTTCGTTGAAAAAGATGCAGCTGAATGGAGTCATCCATCAGTGAGTTGGAAGAACACCATAAATGAAAAGTCATGACATGGTTGTTGGGGTCCTCTCCGGCCTTACCATCGAATTTCAGAATATCCGATGGGAGTTTAGCAGGAATAGCTGGCCATTGGGGAGAGTGACGAATAGCATTGTTTAGAATCCTAGTCAAATCTGGCAAATCCAAGGTAGCAAGAAAAGGCAGCTGTCGGTTTACTTGCGGATACTGGTGGCTTTGGGGTGGAAGCCCCATCGGCAAACTAGTCAGAGCATATGCAGACTGTCCGTAAAGTGAAACTCCGGGTTGGTTCGGTGGTGGCTGGATAGGGTAGTAGCCCCAAGGATTGTAACCTTGAGTTTGGGCAGGGGCCTGAGATTGGGAAGTTTGACCCGAACCCCAAATAGGATTAGTCACACCTGGATATGGTTGGCCGACTGGAGGGACTGTGGGTTTCCCCCCAACAAGAGGGATGTTTTGTAAAAGCTGTTGCCAATACTGGGCCAACTATGTTTTTTCCAAAAGGGGAAGTTGGTCCCCCTACCGTAGGTATAGTTCCACCCGGAAGTTGTGTACCAACTGTAGGTTGTGTGGTGACTGCGTTGTGTCCGGGAAAAGGAAAAGGAAATGTACTACCCTGTCCACCAACAGGAACGTGCAAGTTTGGTGCAACAGTTGGGATAGTGTTACTAGCATTAGGATTGCCAGTAGGAAACTGAGGAAGTGTCGGGATGAAATCGGGAATAAGATGCCCAGGAAACTGAGGACCACCTGGAGAACCAGCAGGGGTTTGTGGAGGCATTGGATGTGTGACATTCAACAAAGGATTCAAAGCATGGTAACCAGGGGGTAAATTCGGATTGACCTCAGGCGGTTGCTGGGTATTTATAGGGGCAAGAGTAGTTGCCTGAATCTCGGTTTGGACACTTGTAGTAATTTCAAGATGAGCCATCTCGGGAGGGAGAATAAAACAATAAGTAGTAGTTTTTGGTGTAGTTTCTAGTTCTGGAGACACAGGAGGGTTGATTTCGTAAACAGGGGTAGACTTAGTACCAAACAAGACTCGTCAGAAATCACCTGACCAAAAAGGATCTTGGCCTACTACACCGTGAGAAGGCCCAGGCGTTGATTCAGAGGATGTAACAAGAGTTTCTTCAGAAGGATTGAATCGTCCAGCAGGTCGTTCACCACGACGAATGCAGTAGTCCTCTATAGTATTGGTAATTCGAAAATCAGCAAGAGGATCAATAGATTCTACTTGTGGAGGTGGTGTAAAAACTTCTGGGACATCACTGATGTCCACGTGTGGTAAAGTAACAAGAGGGATTTCACCCGGATGAGGAGAGTCCTCAGGGGTACCCTCAGGTGTTGTTGTGTGCAAAGGTTGTGAAGTTTCCAGATCTTCCGGAGACAAACCTTGCATCCTACGTGAACGTCGCGGGGGAGCAATTGTAAACAAGTAACAAACTCCCCAACGGAAATCCTATGGTCAACTACGAGAAACAAACAACACACACTAGTAAACAAAATCTAGAAGCAATCACCAAGCAAACAATACCTTCTAATATCGAAGCTACTAGTTGGTGATGAAATCCAACGTCGCAACAACGAGACGAGAAGGGGCGGGGCTAAGGTGGAAAATTTACATTGACGACCTGCTTAACAGACTTACACCCTGGTGCAAGCTCCCACACATAATCATGGGTATACCCTCCAAGGAGCTCGAGTGAGTTTGATCAACATCGATTCCAGGTACCGTGAAGACTTTCCCCTTCACAGTCACCTTGGGTAAGTACCTAGAGAGATAGGCCACTAAGGTTACCACAGACAACAGTACTGCCTGGGGAAACAATCATCAGTCCGATCCACACGCAAGGGCAGGGTATCGAGCCCGAAATCAACTCAAAAGATTCCACTCATAATTGTGGGTATACCTCAGATTGATCCCCGTAATACGTGCAATCTCTACACTGATGTCAACAAAGCAGGTTAGTATCTCTGCCAACACCAATGCGACCTAATGCTTGACCCTTGTGTT
>ML784669.1:154020-164856 GCA_009831015.1 Picea engelmannii
AAAATCCTCACCTTGCCCTTGACCACAGTAAAGTCTTTTTCCACCTAACCATGGATGACTAATCATAGGGTTTCTTGAAAATAGAGGGGTCTCACTTGGATCATGGAAACTCTCGAACAAACTCTCAAGAAGGAGAGTAGGTTGTGTTTTTAAGTTCTTTGACTTTGATTGAATAACAAACATGTCTAGGTTAATCCTGACCTTATTAGTTATCCTAACAGGAATAACTGATCATTTTTTCTCAAGGAAGTTTCCTAGACTAAAGGTTAAAAAGTTTCCCTTAAGAAGTTCTCTAAAGCCCATGATTTTTGAAGGCAGATGAGAAGATTAACCTAGAGCTATTTAAATGAGTTGACAGACTTTGATTCTCTTTCAAATAGATATCTTCCAAGTATAATGCATACTCATTGATTTCCCCCACTTCAAAAAAAAATAAAAATAAAAAAATAAAAGAATGGATATAGATAGATGGTGAAAGGAAATTCAATATTGATTGCCCCCATCTAGTTCAAAGAGATGATGAAAGGAAATTCATTATATTGATTGCCTCATCTCAACATTTAAATGCTTGGAAACAATGAAGTGGTGAAAGGAAATTCAATATGGGAAGTCGGATAACTTCACCGGGGTACTGAATAGGCTTGCTGGTAGTGAAAAAATATCCTTGTATCTGATAAAAGATGTTATACATGAATTACAAGATGCTCTGGTGATTTCTGTTCCTTTCGGCTGGATTTTATCATAGATTTCGGGGATATCCTTACCGGACACAACACAAACACTTACCTTGATGAAAATGGAATCAAGTTAAACCTTGTATGATGGTTTATTTGGTTTTGATTATCTTACACAGATTTGAGATCAATTTCAAGAGAAGAAGTTTATTGAAAACTCGCTTGACATAGTCAGAGTTTTTGTTCGTGAAGAGTTTTTCAAGGTTGACGTTAAGACCCTACTCTTGTTCGGTTTTTATCCAAATTTGGTTCACAGAGCCAAATCATTGACTCCATTACCCAATGAAGCCACTTGGTCTACATGTTCTTCTCATCCAATGAGGAGACAAGATCCCTAGATGGAGCATAAATGTTGACACAAAGTTTAAACTCTTCTACCCTTGAAAACTAAAGCTTCGTTTTTTCCTAAGTCGTGGAGTCACCCTTAGTCCAAAAAGGGGAATCATAGCTTTCTATTCCTTTTTGGGTTTCGAGATTTGGTTTTTCTTGAGGCATGATCCTCAACCATCCTAATTTCCTGGTGCCGAAGTCTTGAAACTATTTAACATATTAAAAATTAAAAAGGGGGGAAGAAATAAAGGTTACTTTTTCGTCGCTTTCCACGAAGTGCTCTTTAACCTGTAATTATCTAAGTTCCTAAACACAATTATCATTCCCTTAATCTTTCGCATTTCGGGTTTTACTTTCTACTAAAATGCTTTTGAACTCTCAACTATTGAACTCCCGACCCTTGTTTTTCCGAAAAGTTAAAAAGGTAATTAATCGTTAATCTTGATTAATTAAATCTCTAATACGTGTCTTAGTGCCTCACTAATCTCATCAAAATTTTGCGATCCGGGGTTTGCTTATGACTTATCCCTTGACGACGGGATCCCTGAAGTTTCGAAACACGAAATCACATTTTCTCTAAACAAGGTTTAAGATTAAGGTTAATTTTCTTTTGAAACATGATTAGTGATAACTAAGTTGCCTTTCGCATTTCAGGGATTGAGGAAGGCAGTGATTTTTGAAACTCCAGTTTCAAAATCGTCGATATACGGCAGTATTAATAATGGATAAGTGAATATATTTTTGATACATTTGGCGTATCTCCAGGCATATATTTCCATTAAAAAGAATTAATTTTTTGTCATATGTGTCTGTACACTCGTTATAATGCAAAATTAAAGGTTAATAAGGTCTTATATTTCAAACTTCATTGTTATCCTTTACATCTGTAGCAAGTCACATTTATCTGGTTTTATACACATTTTATCTGTAAACAGGTCTTTGACCCAGTGCAGATATCATGGCACCTAAGAAGGCACCCAAGAAAAGAGAGGAAGTTGCAGAAAGCTCGAGTCCAGACGGAGACATTATATCTAATACAATACTGCATGCCATCAATTCCATAAAATCCTGGAGGCAGATCTTCCAGACTCTGGATTATGAAATTAAAAATTTCCCTCATGACGTCGACAACAAACTTCAAGATATAGCGGAGTCTGAGCTCCAAAAAATAGCTACACGGTCGTGACTTATGACTTATAACGACATGATCAGTTGGGCCTTAGAGCGAACTGACGTATAGATGAGGATCATTTTGGACAGTTGAGGGGTTGTCATTGGCTCTTTCAAGCCAGAACATGTACAAGTAATGTATAAATTATCTCCCAGTCCCAAGTATATTGATAATAAAGATATCGTGAGTGATTTTCAAAGGAAAGAATGTCTTGAATCAGACCAAACGTATCTTGGCATAATCAAAGACTGGTGGAGAAACAGAGCAAAATTCAGGGTTGACACCCATGGTATTTATGCCACAACCTCATTGAATGAGTATATGGTCTATGTGGCGATGGCGATATGTAGACTTTTCGGGAAGAAAAGTCCCACCCATTTCCCTGCAGAATGGGTACCTCTTTTGCACAAGGTAGCATAAGGTTATAACTTCAATCGGGATAAGATTTTATTCAATAACATAGCGAAGGAGGTCATGGCATATTAGATTGCAAGATCAAAAGGCCGACTAGTAGCCTTTTATATGTCTGCATACATCATGGATGCTATATGCTTCTCAACTCATTTCCCTTTGATGAGTTGGAGTTGGAATCTGACTTACCCGGATCCAATTCACGAATATCATTCTAAACTTTGGGAAGAAAATGCCAAGGACTCATTCTATGAAATTTTTCATTTCATGGTGATACCACTACATCAGATGTTGTATGGCTGTGTGCCTCCCCGCATTTCAGAGTTGGTCACAAGAAACCTCAGGACAGTTGCTGACTGGTTTATAAAGGAGAATTTTTCTTACATCATAGTTTTCGGGTGTTCAATCCCTCCACATGCACTCTCGAAATTCCTCCCCGATAGACTAGTGTTCAGGGAGGTAGCTCATCAAATAGTAATAGGTGGAATTGGGATAAAACTAAAAATGGATCAAACAAAATCTTGGCCAGTTTTTCCCATTCAGATTGGGAAATTTTCATTGCTAAACTTGGGTCATTCCAAAGTTGAAGCGATAGCGCTGGAGGAGGTTAAATTGGTAAGCCTCAAGCACATGAAGCACGATCCTTACCAATTAGTGGGAAAACACATGGCCCACTGTAATATGAAGGCTTATGAACATGAGAAGTCCCCTTGTGACAACCTGTTCAAAGGGACTAAGACCTATGAGGAAGTGTTAGAAAGAGTACAAACAATGTCGTCCGACTTGCAAGCTAGTTTTCAGACCTTCCAGAAGCATAGACGGAGTGGTCTGCCCAAAGTATTGCAAGGAAAAGCAATCACCCTTCCTCAGAGATAAGAGGATACTTCCCCAGGCCTCAAACAAGAAACACAAGATGAATTCAATCCTGAGGAAATTCTATAGGAGGTTGAGAGGTCCTCACAAAACGAAGAGACCTTGCAGACAGAAAATCCACAGACAGAAACAGAGCGGAAGCCCAGGACACCTCCTAAGTCCAATAATTCTACTCCCCCTTTATCACCTGTTGTTGATGGCAATAGATCTGAGACCATAGGAGAAACAAGATATACAGATATAGGAAGTCCCATAACTTCCTTAACCCCTTTACAGTCCACCTTTGGACTCCCACAGATGGGAGCCATATATGTTGGTGACCTCACCCCTATTTCTAGAGATGAGATCCCTCCTTCTGATTATTTTTTCAGCAAAAAGAGGAAGGCTATTCTAAAGAAATAAATTCATATGAGAGAAGGGGGTATGGTGAAGAAGCATAGGGTCTTGGTAGATGGCTAGAAACTGGAAGAGGAGGATTTCACTACAGAGGTAGCAGGCTCTATGGGAGCCATGGCAACATCAAACCTTTTTACAGTGGAGAACATGAGAACAAGGATAAAGAAGAGTAACCACATGATAGCTCAATTGCAGGATTAGTTGAAGAATGTTGAGAAAAACATTAGAGAAGAGGTGAATAAAAGTTTGGACCAGGCCAGAGCTGTTGAAAGGTAAGAAATTCAGTCACTCAAAACTAGCCTGGATGAAATGAACCAGAGGATACAAGCAAGTTAGGTGCAAGTTACTCAACAAAAGGAGCTTGTAAAACAGTTATAGGCTAAGTTGAATTTGACAGAAGGCTGGGTCATAGACTTAAAGGCTTTTCAAACCCTCTCTCTAGAAGCCCATACAAAGATAGAAGCTGAGCAACAACAATTGATCTCCAAAATAGAGATCATCCAGCATTATTTTCAAGAAGTAAGCTAATCCATTGATAATATTATTTTACTAGAAAAGAGGCTAAAGCGACAAGGAATACTTTTCAAAAAGCAGTTTCATGTTTAAGAAATAGGGAGATGCCGAAAGATCTAAAACTTTCTTTCACAGAATAGATAAGAGGAGACATCATGCTCAAGGCATGGGAAATGAACATAGTCGAAAACAAGAAGATACCCAAAGAGATCAAAGAAGACTGTGAGGGAATATTTAATTCTTTGGATAAGCAAGTGTTAGGTATTGAAAGAAATGACTGCTCTAGACTACTAGGGAAGATAAACATTGTGAAACAACAGTTGGACTACAAAGAGAGCTTGCAGGAGGTTCAGGCGGAAATTTTACATTTGAATGAAATCGATACCAACCTAATAGATAGATGGCTGGTACAACCTAATTTAAAGTTGCAAATGATCAGGTCTACCGATAAAGGTTTTGAAGACCAGTTTCCAAAGGTACAAAGAAAGTTTTATCTATTTGAAACTAAAGATCTCTCGACACCACCCATAATTTTTGTTCATTTTTTTGAGAAGTGTGTTGAATGTATAGCTTCAAAAGGGGGAGATACTTCAACTAAACCGTGAAGTATCGTTCGAAATCTTGTACTTTTGAAATGATAGACTAACGAAAAGATAATCATGCAATGATTAAGGTTGCAGTTTTGTAACTATTTTTCCTTTTTCCCCTAAAAATTAGGAGATTGCTAACCATCAAGTAGTGATGATCTTGTATAAATAGAGGGGGAGAAGATTGAAGAACGGATTTTTTCTTTCTCTAAAAAAGGCATTGTGATGAAGACATCTAAAAGAAACTCCGAATTAATAGAAATGCAGATTGAAGATTCCAGATTTTGTCAAGTCTGAGTTATGTGTTCCCCTGTCTTTTCATTGTTCTTTCATATATTTTATTAATGAATGGTTGGTTACAATTTAGTACAACCTCTACTGTGGAAATAATTATTCTTGTTATTTAGATCATTTACAGTTTTTCCTCTGTATTGGTTATCAACAGATACAAGACCTGAAAATGTTTGGATTACAACATCATATGCTTCATTAATATTTTTCTTGTTTCATAGTCTTCTATTACAACGTGAGATTCCTCTTAAATTGATGCCTCACCTTGTTAGTAATTTTATGTTTTTCTTCATATCATACATGTTTCCTTTCTTTAAAATTTAACTCAGATACAAGAAATGACCTTTGATTCAGTCATCTCATTAATTCATGTTTTAAAATCGTTCTCTTTACATTGTGAAATAGAGATAACTAAGCCTAAAAAGAAAACATAGAATCATATCTCCTTTACCTTTATCCTCCATGACAGTACCAGTTTTGAGGCAGCCTAACATCGAACCCAGTCTTTCAGATCAAACCAACATTGCTCTAAATTTATTTAACACCATCTTACAAACAACAAATAATCGGGTTGAGTTAGAACGTTCATGGGCAACAATTGAGAGATATATCAACATTCAAGAAAACTGGGAATTCCGACAGAGATAGTTGAGAAACCAACTATAGTCCTTATCTTTTAAATCATTGTTTTTTCTGTCCTCAACTTCCTCTATCTTTTCAGGTGCCTTGACAGTATACTTTAGAGCCTTAAAGTATAAACTCAGGAACAACAGAACCAATGACCTCTCCTTATCAAACCTTTTGAGCATATTTAGCTTCTCATGGAATAACTTCTATGGATTGTGCTCCATTGATGGAGATAACCCCAACTTGATGTCTGGTGGCTTGGTTGGCATGTTTGTCAGGCTCTTGATTGTTTGATCTTAAGACATGAAAGAATTCAATTGCATGGAAGGAATGAATTTCTGTCTGAATTCAGTTAAGGATGGCTTGAAGATGTATATTTTTCGAAAAACAAATTTTGTTTGTGATGCATGATCATCAATTTAGAATCTCCACCTATTGTGAGGATAAAAATACCTTAAGCCTTTGCTAGAATCAACTCTTGTAATAAGGCACATGCTTCAACTTGGTTATTTGTAGAATGTTCAATAATCCATGCGAAGGTGAAATCCAAATGTCCTCTTGAACTATACAACATCCCTCCTACACCTACCACCCCGAGAAAACACTAACATCATTAAACTCACTTGGAATTATGATTTTCCATGAAATTCTATACTTTTCCTACTTTGAATATAAACATGTTTTTTTTATAAATAATTAATTACAATATATTAAACCATAAATACAAATAATAAAAATAAATAATATAAAACATAATTATTGAGTTGATTTGCAATAATCATATTAATAATATTGGATAAACCAATCTTTATTGCAGTTCTAATATATTAAGCCATGGTAGATGACAATAACATTACATATAGCATTGTCCAAATCATTCTTTGGAGTTGAACAATTAATTTCATCAAAATCCTTATAAAAATGCGCATAAAGAATGCATGATTATATAATGATGCTATTTCAGATAAATCAAAATACATCCGACTGGCATTTAAAAATAAAAATAAAAATATGGAGTATGATTATTTTGAATTATTTTCTTAAATTTTTTTAAATTTGAAATTATAATATATAAAAAGGAAACCTATATTTTTAATCATTATATTTATTTATTTTTTATTTAAAAATAAAATATATTAAATTAAATTATTTAAAATAATTAAATTTAATGATTTCTATTTATCCTTATACAAAATTTGATTATAATTTTGAAAAACATATATATATGCATATTATATTTCTTCAATAATATCAAGAGTGGGTGTGTAAATCTTTATAGCGCTCTTTACTTTGCTGATATTTTAATTATTATTATTTTTTATAAGTATTTATATAAAAATCCTTTCAACACCAAAAATTACAGTATTGCCATGTTTGTTCGAGGACACTAGTTATTGAATTGTCTATTGGGGAAACCAATTCAACTAGTCTTTCAAGTAAAAAACCATTAGTTCAGATAACCAGTCAGATAACACAATTGACCAACTAGAGCGGAATCACCTCATGGGGAAAACGATTCACCCGGGCTTCTAGACCCTCTAGGATTGACATAGACAATCAAAACATAATTTAACCGAAAAGATAGGTGGCAAAATATAAACATAACAACCAACATGCTATGCAGTCTGACACCTATGCAACAGTCGCAACTCATGCAATGGACGTGTTGCATGCCACATTACCTAAGGGGGTGCCTTAAGAGTTGAAGCCGAGTCTGGTGTCGCATCGTCCACTAGAGATAGTTGCAAAGCTGGAACCAATATCACTGCTGAGTCCGCTGGTGCAGTTGGTGCTTGTTTTGTGGGGTGGCGAGATCCATGCAAAGAGGAGAGCAGCTGCAAGATTTGTGAACCCTTCTTGTCCAGGACTTCCAGTCAAAAACGTATGTCATCCATCTCCCTGTGAACTTTGAACACTATGTCTTGTAGAATTGCAAGGCCGTCTTGGAATTTTGCATAGGTAGCGCAGTCGGAGCAGGAGTGGGGTTGTTCCAGAGGCTTCTCCCGGTGGATGGAGGTATCCTTGAGTGGAGACTGGACTGGTAGTGAGTGCACTGGCGGTGGCACAAGAGTCGAGTTCTCGGGCGAATTGGGAGGGACGAACAAGGCGGGTTGCAAGGAGGAGGATAAGTCCGGTAATGGCCCTGGGGAAAATCCCAGTGAATTCCCCAGGCGGTTGAAGCACTCAACTCTGCAAGCCCATGGCAAGGAAAGAGGTGGGAGACCACTGTGGCTCTAAGCGAAATGACCAAAAGAGGAGGGCGACGACGAGCTATGTGAGGGTGCGGAAGCGGGATGAGGCCAAATTCCCATGCGTGGCTGGTTTTGGTACCAAGCCAAGCTGTGCTTAGACTTATCTCACAGTCTAGGCATGGCCGGAGAAGGGTGAAGGTGAGCAGGCACAAGGAAATGGAAAAAGTGGCAGGTGAGCACCAGAGGAGGGCACAAACTGTGAGATGGCTCTAGTGAGAAGAGATAATGATGAAGAAAACGCTGAAGAGATCCATGGTATGAATACCACTGAAGAGGGAGGACACACACACGCACAAGTGACCAGAGTAATAGTGATTCCATCGATCAGATGAGAGGGTAGAGCAGAGCTCACTTGGAGCGTTAATGACGCTTTGGTATGAGTGAAGTGGTTTTAAGTTCATGGTGCGGGAGGAGGGGAGGGGCATGTGACAGTCATGTGGCTGTTACCGCGCTGGAAGGTGTTGTCCCCTCCCTCCTGATACTTGTCCTTCACTAACACCCCATCCGGGGGGCTAATATTTTAATTATTGAAACTTATGCAATTTATTTATTTATTTTGGGAAAATTTTATGGAATTTTCTTATTTCTTTAGAATATTTGAATTGAGGGTGGTTTAATTGTCAACCATAATAATTATTGGTATGTTTAAAATATTTGTATTGAGGGTGATTTAACTGTCAAGTATAATAATTATTAGTAGCTTTGAGAGATTTAACCAAATTTAGATGCTAAGTCACATGGTTCGGGTTAAGTTTGGGTTCGACAACGATTAGGTTCGATTCAGGTTCAAATTTTCCAATAAGATTCAAATGATGTTCGACTTAAAATTCAACTATAAACAATTTTCTATATATATTCGGTTCAATATTAGATTCTCCTTTGAAATTCAACGAACCTAACCGAACCTCAATTTTTTTATGAGGTTCGCCCAATTTCAAACCTCAAACTTGATGTTCCACGAACCTGTAACTTACTTTAGACCTATGATCTAAAATTATCCCATCACTAAAATACCTTGATTCTAATTAAACTAATTAAAAATAATGAATAATAATATAAAATTAAATATAACAAACTATTTTAAAAAATACCTTCTAATTTTTTTTTTAATATTTAAATATTTTTAAGAAAAATTTAAAACATACACTTTACAATTACAATTGTAATTAAAAAAATCATAATATGATTAGATAACACATAGTAAATAAATTATAATTAGTAAATTTAAAGGCTCGAAGGAAGACATAGCATCATCCCTCTCGAGGTTCATATAGAAAAGCCATATCATTTTCCACAACTTTAAAAAAAAATTTAAATATAATTTTTGTTTTTCATGTTATCCAATCTTAATTAATGAAGTTTATGTAATTTATTTTTACATTTTATTATAAAGAACAGTTTTGTAGATGTTATGATAGGGAATGGTTTAATTTTCAATTATATTAATAATTTAAAAAAAATGATTAAATTTAAATTTACAATTTAAAACTTTTTATCAATAAAATAATTTGAATAATTATATTATAATTTTTTAGAGATAAATTGTGTAAGATTTTGAAATGTAAATCGTTTTGAGTGGATATGTTATAAACCAAATATTTGAAATATCAGAATAAACCAGAAGTACACAACATGTATACTAATGTGAACGTGGAGCACAACTCCAATAAATATAAGAGAGATAAGTTACACAATAATTTCTTAAAGAATAGGAGAACCTCCTTCAAATACTCAAATATATTCATACATCTAAATCACTTCTCCCTCAATAATAAATACATGATCTCTATATATACCTATTTACTCATTGCACATGTGGTCCCTTTATTATTAGGCCGACCACTATTATATATACATTTACCTATTACATGTACATTTAACCCATATATGCCCACCTTGGGGTCATACCATATACATTTAGCCCCATATATGCCTCCCTTGGGATAATATCATAGTACCCTCCTTCAAAAAGTTTTGTCCTCAAAGCTTTGCAATTAAACCATTTACACGTGACTAAAACAAGTAATCTGATTTTTTATTTTACTGGTTTCATCTTTCCATTCATGATGATCCATCCATCCAAAATCAATTATTTTTAGTCTTGATCCATTTTTTTAGAAGAGTCCTTCAAATACCTACCATGTCATGTTTCCTCTAGTATCATTATCAATATTCATCAATCACTCCCAAGCTTCACCATAAAAATAATTTCTTTCCCTCAAAGGAGTCAAACCGTATTCCTCTACCATCATCAATCGTTCCACATGATTGATTTCATCTTTGTCTTCATCTCCTATAAATCTAGGTATTGAAATTGGCATGGACAAATAAAGATGAAAAATTGTTAAAAAAGAGTGTCGGGGTTAAGATTTTATAGGGTAAAAGAATTATATAGTTGTTGTGAAAAATGAATTAAAACAGGGGTCAAAAAGCCATTGAGAAATAATAATAGTCAATTTTACCAATAAGAGAAATACGTAATAGTCAATTTTACCAACAAGAAAAATAACTAATAATCAATTTTGTTGACAATAAAAATTATATTAATATTAATATAAATTGGGAGGAAAAATTATTTAATATTAATATTAATATAAATTGGGAGGAATAAAGGAGGAAACAACCAAAATTCTAAAAAAATTAAAGAAACT
>ML784669.1:164983-179039 GCA_009831015.1 Picea engelmannii
ATTGAAAGCCTAAATTTTTTAGGAACCCGAACATGAGGAAAAACTCTAGGAATCAAAAGGGGGGAGGGGGGGCTTAATGACCAGTATGATGGATAGTGGGCTTTTAATATTGTCTAAGTTTATAGCCATCATCACAATTGAAATTATTAGGTTGTTTTTCAATTTCGAGTGCTTCCCAAGTGATACAAGAGGAGTGATAGGGTGCATAGGCAAGGATCCTGGTTTGGTCAAAGAAAATAAGGTGTTTAAAATTGTGGGAGTGTTCATTGATAGCTGACTTGGAGACGCAGTAGTATAATGTGTCAATGATATGTTCCTTGAGACATGCTTTGGAAGATCCACTAGTTTAGTCAATGTATAATTTTTCATATTAGCAAGGAATTTGGTAAACTCTTTGGCCATGTAACACACCTGACCCCTAAGTACCCTTTTTAGGGATGGGGCATCAAAATTCCACTTTCCATAATCATCTCGAATCCTCTGCTTGAGATCTCCATCACTTTCTGCTCGTCAAGAGCTTTCCAACCTCCGTTACCATGCTCAAATAGGAGCTCTAGATTGGGAGTTATGCCTTTCCAAAGTTCTGCGAGCATCATTGGTCAAAGGCCACGTGGGTCCATCTCATTCATACTATCCCAAGGTTCCCCGAAGTCTCGAAGATTCCTAGCGCTCCTACGTCTATGGTGGAAATCCATCCACCATTAAATCCACCGACGAGACTTTGTCCTCGTTTAACGTACAAGTTTACGAGAATTCAATGTTCGACACTTCGACGTTGAACACCCCTTTTTCTTTATACGTGCATATCCTCTGGAGTCTCGAAATCCTAAACTCCCGAAGTATCCCAAAATCTTGCCACGTAGCTCCGATCTTCGACCCTTTCGACTTACCTAAGATACTGCACCCCAAACCTCTGGAGTCCCAAAGCCCCGGACTCCCAAAGGGTCCACCCTTACATGCGGTGGCACATTAAATGTAGAGGAAAGGATAGGTGGGTCTCGAGTATTCCACCTGTTATTAGGCCAATAGAGTATGAGCCAGGGGAGTGACACACAGCAAGGCAATTACACATGGGCCCATCAATGGGTGACACATGTCATGTTCTAATGGGCACACATGATATGTGAAGAGAACGAATTAGGGAGACACATGGCACATCGAATGAAGTTCCACGTCACCCTAGGTGATGTCAACGAGCCACATCACTCTGGTCTGACAACCTTCCAAAACCCCTTATATACCACAGTCTATATGTGTCGACGTAGATCCATAGATCTACATCCTCTGTTACTTCGCAACTTCGGCATTCGGGGAATCCGTTGTGTAACTTCCTCTTTGATCTCGAAGTGGTCAACATCGGGCTAACCACGGTCTAAATCTGATGGTTATGAGGGATTTCAGATCATCCTCGGATCGACGGTCTGTGTTACTTCATGACTCCGACATTTAGAGGTTTTACCCGCTCCAACATGCAATACTTCCGAATGCGCAAACTTTGAACTAGAAGATCATATGACTAACACTTACCTGAGATCAATGACCTATGTCTTCTCTAGGCTCCAGGCTTCAGAGCTTTACATGCCTTGAACCACACTTCCTTCCGGAGTTCCAAACTTAGAACATGCGAAGGACTTAGATAAATGGTCCACGTGTCCTCAACAATGGGTGGTCGAGATCTACTCCGTCCTTCGGGATTTCAAGAGTTCTCAATCCAAAATGCAACACCCCTCAGATCTTTCGGAGCATCGAACTCTGAACCACGATCGATCTGTCACCACATGCACCTAGCGCTAATGGCCAGGATTTGCTCCAGCCTTCGGAGCTTCGTGAAACTTGCACGCTCTTGAGATTGCACTTCGATTTTGCTGGATAACTAGACTTCTGGATAACCGTTGATCTACAGACACACATCCTTCTATTACTAATGACCCACATTAACTTCGGGCTTCAGGACTTTGGAGAATTCACCTCCTTTACGACGAACACACAAAATTCGCCAAACTCACAAAATCCGAAGGACTTTGAGGGGTTAACACCCATACTTCTTCTCCAAATCCAACGGTCGTGAAATAATTTGGCTCCTCCTGAGTGGATCTGATTCGCTCGTCCTCCCAAAAAAGTAATCCTTCCTTTCGAGCACTAAATCTCGCCATTTTTCCTGTTTTCATCAGCTTTAAAATACTTAGACTCTAGTGCACACTTTGCGCTCTTTCTCCTAAACTTGAGACTTAGAAAAATCTCTCGCGCACTCCTTGCGCTCGCTCACCTTGATATCCTTTCAACACTACAATAAGTGTTGGCCCTGTGCACACTTTACACAGGTGTCTCCTTTGATATTTATACTCAGACGAGTATATGTGCACTCCTTTCACTCAGTCTATGAAATTTCACACTATCTCTCTTGAGCTATCGAGTCTGAAAACAATTTTGCCTTCACACTCCTTGCATGGCCACTGTGCACTCATTGCACCATGATTTTAAAAGAGAAACAATTGAAACTTATAGAACATCAAAGGTTCATTCATTCAACCATGAAATACACATACAAACATATAAACTCTGAAAATAGATAACATAACATTACCCATTTAACTCAGAGATAAGAAAACTCATACATTTAAATCATGCATTTCAATCCAAGTGCACAGGGTAAAAAAAATACTTATCTATTAGAGTCAATCATCGACTGATTGACTGTGGGTGTTCGCCTTTCCACCCAACCATAGGCTCATAGGCATTCATTCTTATCACTCTGGCCACCCCCGTGACAAGCCATGATATAACTAGGGAACCTTTGGAGTTTCTAAGAGGTTCTTTCTCTGTCACAACCTCTGTGAGGTTTATCAAATGCTCCCTCAACATCAAGTTCACGACCTTCTGCTCAGGTCTTGTTTTCTACAAATTCTCCAAGATCCTTTCTCTTGTTCTTTCCTTTTAACTAGAACAACTTAAATCCTTCTATTCTTCTTCTCCGTTGGAGAACCTCACACGCTCCTCCTCTTTCTTTCTTCATATCTAAGTCTCACCTTCCCTCCTTGGTGTGGTATCCTTCTTGTTTTCCTTCCTTTGTATTATTTCACGCCTTTTTCCTCCCCAGGAAGGTTCTGGACCTATCCTGTTCCTTATGTTAGAAGAAACTCAGGTCAGTCTAGGCCTGTAGGAAAATTGCACTCTGTGGTACTTCTGGCTGGCAATTTTCTGCCTCCTCATCCAGGCTCTCCATGCTTCCATTCATGGGGGTAGTTGATTGTTCAAACACTAGTCCTTCTTTCATTAACTAATTTTTCCTTGGGATCAAGATGAGGCTTGTTATTTTAACAAAGATAATTTGGGTCATTTTGACATAATGAACCCTCTCTAATGTTTCCTCACTCTTTCCTTTAGTGATATCATGGCTATTACTTCAAGGCTTCACCTCCAGAGTCATTTATTGGCAATCTAAAAAATAACACATTTACATTGTTCCCATGCCATAGCATGGTGATCATAATTAATGATTAATTACAAGCTGGGGGAAACATGGGTATCATAATCCCCTCCCCTGTAAAAAGGAACATTGTCCTCAGTGTTCTTTCTCAGTAACACCTGTCATGCCTTTGTCATGCAACTACTTAAAAAATCTTGATCCTCTTTCTTGGTCAGGTCCTTTCCTGACTCTTGGCCTTCATCACCTACCTTCAATAATATTGGACAACAAGCATATTAATCACAATTTCATAAGAAAACATTTTACAGTTGTTCAAAAATCAAGAGGAAAAATTTCATAATCTAGCACAATACTTATCTGTGCAATTCGTGGATTTGCATCCACATGGATGTATTGTTATCTTGGATAATTTTTTCCTAGACATAACCATTGTGTGCATGATCCCAATCAATAGTTTATAAGAATTATCAAAGTCTCCTCTTCCTTGCGGTCACTCATCCTCCAAATCCAGGCTCCAACATCCGCTTATCTACTATATCGTTCCTCAAGTGATCCATGTTGCCTTTCCAAGGATTTCTTGCACATGAAGAGTTCTAAATACTTCATTGAGCCTTACAGTTGAGATGCCCTTCATACTTTCTCTGCTGGGGCATCCCTTCGGATTATGTTTCCACAACAAAACATATTCTAGGGCGATCATGGCTTACCACAGGGTTCTCGTGTCTCAACAATAGCCTTTTTCATGCTTTCCAGCTTGAAAACATTCACCTTTCCTTCCTAGTCAGATATTTTTCATCTCACCTGAATCACCGATATACAAAAATTCTGAGATATTATCATCAATTTCAAATTCAAAATTTTGTTGCAAATCTGTCACCCACAGATTTCCAAATTCCACATTTATTTTCAGATCTGTTCCACACAAGAACCAGATTCACAAGTATCTGTATGGGACTTTCCTTCCCATAGAATTTTTTCTCAACAGACGATTAGTCTTCCTTATGGGTTTACAACACTGCCATATCCAAGACCTTGTTCTTTCTTCAATTTCAACATTCCTCAACCAAACAAATTGTTAGTTTTCCTGCACATTATATTTTCAAAATTATGCATACTAATAGTCAAAGTCATTTTTATCTATTCAAGGGTACAAGGTAAAATGATATATCATTATTTACGTATGCATCCCTTCAACCCACTAAATTTTCCCAATGCAATTTTAATTGTGAAACAACTTTAATCCATGTGCCATTATTCATGGCTAAATTCATACTCAATGTGCCATGTATATTGGGTTCAATTTTTCCACACTTATGATAAGCACTTTAGCATGGGGTGTGGGAGATCAACCAACCTCTTCACCATGAGGTTTAATCATTCTCATTTACTCGTACAACAAGACTATGCTCCCTTCTACAAGCTGGCCACGAATCCAAATCAATACATATGAAACTAAAAGTTTCTCTTGAATGCACCCAAGCATTCTTCCTTCATCAGTAACCAGAGTGTCAACACTCATGGTCATCCAAAATACTCTTTTATTTAACACCTATACAATGCAAGTAGAGTATTGGAAGGTCATCCTTCTTAATGCACAATCCATTGTCTACCCTCCTATGCAAACATGCATTTCCCCAATGCATCCCATGCATTGTGCTAACTATGAGCACCTTTATCCCCAATTTCCCAAGGTTGGTCATTATACCCATGGTAATCCTTACTCATGCATTCTCTTGCAAGGATTATAAATCACCCTTGAATGGCAGGGAATTCCTCTCTTTATTGTTCAAATTCTTCTTTCCTGAATCTTACCTTGCCTGGGTAGCAATGACATACAACAACCACTCAAAAATTATTTTCATATCTTTAAGATAATGAAATATTTTTAGAAGAGATTCTTACCAAATTACTTCATACCTTATGCCACATATGTATGAACATTTTTATACCTGCTCTGGCTCCTATCATCCTCTCTGATATCACCTCATTAGTGGTGCTTTTTGGGGGATTTTAAAGTCCCTGCAACACTTCTTTAACAACAACCTTCTCATAGTTTTCCTCTGCTTGAGGTTTCCCATCATTGACAATTGTATTTGTCAACAACTCCAATTTATTTCTACACATGACACACATAAAAAATATATTATTCATCATGTAAAATAAAAATGATTGTATCATAACATTCAAATCAATAAAACATTTTCAGATATTCCCCAACATATCTCTATGCACTCTACCACATTAATCCTTAATGTGTTAGCTAGTGCAATCCCAATCAAGGTTTCTTTCATTGTATTCCATGATCATACAACCACCAACATCCTTATTCCAAAACACTTACCTGCATTAGTAAATCAATCTCTCGTACCAAAGAAAATACAAAAATCAACAAAGAAGGGGTCAAAAAACTCTTCTCTTGTCCAACTCCTTCTACACCACCCTGGACTTTCAACCCAACTGAGTTATTTTTTCAAGGCCTCACTGCCTTTACTTATCACGACTTAACCAAGCCTATTCATTCAAACTTATTGATTTATCAATTTTCCTTTTTCCAACTGTACTCATTTCCACAATTGTTCTTTTAAAGCTTACAACTTTGTTAAACAATTCATAGTTTTCAAGGTGAGAATAGTATTCCCCCTTTTCCTCCTTCTTTGCTTATGAAATCTACTTCCTGTTGGAATATTCCTCCTCTTTTCCTTGATCAGCCTTGGTTAGGTTTTCCCTAACCTATTGGATACATCCACATGCTCCACTAACAAAATTTTTGTTCATAATGATTCATGGACTTGTGCATTCTGCACATTACCATTTAGTTATCAGAATGGTCAACATTCATTTGTTAGTCTTCTACTTATACATTTTGTTTTAGAATGTAATCTAGGGGATATATATATATATATATATATATATATATAGACACACACACACACACACACACACACACACACACACACTTGTAGTCCACTGCTTAATTCCCAACAATCATTAAGGTTGTGACTCTTTTCTCCTGACATGGTCTTCACACAGTTTCTCAACAAGGAACTCCTTCAACATGCAACTTACTTATTGCATATCTTCATTATCGATGATGGCCTCAACCTTGAGTTAGCTTCAACTGTGTACCAAATATTTCCATAAGGAATATAAACATGCATCTTTACCTTAAAATCATTCTACTCATGATTGTTCACAATCATTCTCATGCGATCCTCAAAGGCATAATCATTTTTCTTCTTATCTTGATAAGAGAGCATCCTTGCTCATTTACTCTTGCATCATACATATGCCTTACTTTCACATTTAATATCATTCACTCATATCTAGAAACTTCACAATGCATTATATCCATGCACTCAAGCATATACAAACATAGCCAAACATTCATCATGCAAGCTCATTGCTTGTACCATTTCCATGTCATTGATACACATGGAAATATCATACTTCCATATCCTTCTCCCAAGGATCTTCCAATCATTCTTATGATAAGTCTCATAGAGATACTCATCACTGAGACACTCTCTCTGCTGAGAGATTGAAGTCATTCACATGATATCCACATGGAAGTTTAATCAGACATAGTCATAACTATGCTCCCCATTTTGCATGACAACAACCAGTAAGAAGGCAATTTTTTCCTCAACTAGTATAAATTTATTCAACAACCCAGAAATACCATCTGGGCAATTCCAAAAATTCCCAAGGCAACAAGACAACTTATCAAGCTTCTAATTGGTCTTGATCAACATACCTTTCAATCAAGGGAATCCTTTTCTATATTCCCTCTCACTACTACTTGAGCATACCAAGCCATACCTTATATGGATACCATCCACTTCTGGATGTCATCCTGACCTGTTGGTCATCTAGAAGTGCCCCAACACTTCCTCTACCTCATTCAGGATCAACATTTCATTAATCCTTCTACCTTATCCTCATAAGGAACTATCTACTCAACATAATCAACCTTTTACTTATGTTGCCATAATCAGATCATCACTAACCATATGATCACCATATTTTACATTCAATGGCATACTATAATAAGTATATATGCATGTCACATGCATTCTCTATCTTTGCAATATGCATTTTAGCATATCTTTGTGCACCAAGCATTATACCCATGTCTGCAGTGCAGATGTGTTCCACTTACTTACCTATTGCATCCTCATGCATAGACCTACCCTTATCTAATAGGGGTATACACTTCCATAGCAAAACCATTAGCTTTGAACTTTCTCATGTCAATTCACTTCTTCTACGAGGTTCATTCTCAGTGCTCATGAATTCTTTTATTTTGCAAAGAGGGATTACCTTGGCAGGAAGTATTTTAGTTATAACAGGTCAAGTAGGTTGATCTAACCTACTCCAATGAGGCCCCCAAACATAGAGAATTTTTCTCCCAATTCCAAATCCTCCATTTAATCATCACTTTTTAATTAACAAAGGATTCATAAGCCTACTTTTTTGGCAATTCTTACCACCTATCGAGTCCATTTTCCTTCTGGACTCGAGTGCTCCTTAAAACATGTTTATTCCATTTGTATCCAATTTTTATTATTAATGCCCCTCGACATAATCCCACTTTTGTAGGGCTGGATATCATTTCTTCAAAATAAATGATAGGCTTATTTTTCCACAGTCTAGCGTGACTCAATCTCGTTAGGTAAAATCCCAACAAAATTTTAAACTGCATCCTTCTCCTCTAGGAACTTATGTAGATAATTTCCATATGAAAGTAATACTCTCAACAGGCTCATCTTATCCTTGGTAAACTAGTCTTATGACTGTTCTCCAGCCCATCTAGGCCTATGTTTGCATCATGCTTTGCTAGGTAGGGTAGGGCAAGGTTCCCTCTCCCTTAAAGTTTTCTAAGAAAGAAAAAAATAATTACTTGACTCTTTCGTGAGCCCAAGCAGGCCAAGTGTTGTTGCCCGCTTTGATACCAATTTCTAACAAACCCGACCCCTAAGTACCCTTTTTAGGAATGGGGCATTAAAATTATGCTTTCCTTAATCATCTTGAATCCTCTTCTTGAGATCTCCATCACTTTCTGCTCGTCAAGAGATTTCCAACCTCCATTACCATGCTCAAATCCAAGCTCTGGATTGGGAGTTATGCCCTTTCGAAGTTCTGTGAGCATCATTGGTCAAAGGCCACGTGGTGCCAACATGGGTCTGTCTCATTCATACTATCCCAAGGTTCCCCGAAGTCCCGGAGCTTTCTAACGCTCCTACGTCTATGGTGGAAATCCATCCACCATTAAATCCACCGATGAGACTTGGTCCTCGTTTAACGTACTAGGTTAAGGGAATTTGGCATTCGACACTTCGACGCTGAATGCCCCTTTTTCTTTCTATGCGCATATCCTTTGGAGTCCTGAAATCCTAAACTCCTGAAGGATCCCTAAATATTTCCACGTAGCTCCAGCCTTTGGCCCTTTCGGCTTACCTAAGATACTATACCCCAAAATTCTAGAGTCACGAAGCCCCAGACTCTAGAAGGGTCCACCCTTATGTGTGGTGGCACATTAAATGCAGAGGCAAGGATAGGTGGGTCCCGAGTACTCCACTCATTATTAGGCCAAGGGAGTATGTGCCAAGGGTGGTGACATGCGGCAAGGAAACGACACGTGGCCCCATCAATGGGTGACATGTGTCACGTTCTAATGGGAACATAGGATCTATGAAGAGCATGAATCACATTGACGCATGGCATGTTGAATGAGGTTCCATGTCACCCTAGGTGACATTAGTGAGCCACGTCACTCTGGTTTGACAACCTTCCAACGCCCCTTATATTCCATGGTCAAGATGTGTCCATGTAGATACATAGATCTACGACTTCCATTACTTTAGAACTTTGACGTTCAAGGAATCCATTGTGTAACCTCCTCTTTGCTCCTGGAGTGGTCAACAACGGACATACCATAGTCTAAATCCAATGGTTAGGAGGGATTTCGAAGCATCCTCAGATTGATGGTTCACATTACTTCGTGACTCCGACATTTGGATATTTTACTCGCTCCAACACATAATACTTCTGAATGCACGAACTCTGAACTAGCAGATCGAATGCCTGACACTTACCTCAGATCAATGGCCTACGTCTTCTCTGGGATACAAGCTTTAAATCTTTCCACATCTTGAACCACACTTCCTTTCGGAGTTCCGAACTCTAAACATGAGAAGGACTTTGATCAACGGTCCAAGTGTCCTCAACAATGGGTAGTTCAGTTCTACTCTGACCTTTGGGATTTCAGTAGTTTTCAATTCAAAATGTAACGCCCCTCAGATCTTCCGGAGTGCCAAACTTTGAACCACACTCGATCTATCGCCATGTGCACCTGGTGCCAACAACCGAGATTTTCTCCAGCCTTTGGAGCTTCAAGAAACTTGCATGCTCTTGCAATTGCACTTCAATTTCATTGGATAACTTTACTTCCAGATAACTGTTGATCTGCGGACACACATTCCTCTACTACCAATGACCCAGATTAACTTTGGGCTCCGGGACTTCAGAGAATTCACCTCCTTTACAACAAACACACAAAATTCACTGAACTCGCAAAGTCCGAGGGACTTCGAGGGATTAACACTCATGCTTATTCTCCAAATCCAATAGTCGTGAAAGACTTTGGCTCCTCTTGAACGGATCTTGTTCGCTCGTCCTCCCAACAAAGGAATCCTCCCTTTCGAGCACTAAATCTCACTATATTTACTGTTTTCATTAGCTTTAAAAGACTTAAACTCCGACGCATGCTTTGCGCTCTTTCTGATAAACTTGAGACTTAGAAAAATGTCCCATGCACTTCTTGCACTCTCTCACCTTGAGATCCTTTCAACACTTCACTAAGTGTTATCCCTATGCACACTTTGCACGGGTCTCTCCTTCAATATTTTATACTAAGATGAGTATATGTGCACTCCTTGCACTCACTCTATGAAATTTCACTCTATCTCTCCTGAGCTATTGAGTCTGAAAATGATTATGCCTTCGCACTCCTTGCATGGCCATTGTGGACTCCCTGCACCAGGATTTCATAAGATAAACAATTGAAACTTATAGAACATCAAAGGTTCATTCATTCAACCATTAAATACACACATGCATATAAAATATGAAAATAGATAACATAACATTACCCAGTTAAATCGGAGATAAGAAAAATCAGACATTCGAACCATGCATTTCAATCCAAGTTCATAGGGTAAACGAAATACTTATCTATTACAATCGATCACCGACTAACCAACTGTGGGTGTTCGCCTTTCCACCCAACCATAGGATCAAAGACATTAATTCTTAGCATTTTGGCCACCCCCGTGCCAAGCCATGATATCACTGGGGAACCTTTACAGTTTCTCAAAGGCTATTTCTCTGTCACAGCCTCTGCGATGTTTATCAGATGCTCCCTTAGCATCAATCTTGCGACCTTCTACTCAGGACCTGTTTTCTTCAAATTCTTCGATATCGTTTCTCTTGTTCTTTCCTTTTAACTAGAATGACTTAAATCCTTTTGTTATTCTTCTCTGCTAGAGAACCTCACACGCTCCTCCTCTTTCTCTCTACATATCTAGGTCGTGCCTTCCCTCCCCAATGTGGTCTCCTTCTTGTCTGCCTTTGTGTGTATTCTTGAACTCCTTTTTCCTCCCCATGAAGGTTTTGGACTTGTCATGTTCCTTCTTTCAAAAGAAAATCGGGTCAGTCTGGGCCTGCAAGAAAACTACACTCTGTGGTACTTCGAGCTGGCAATTTTCTGTCTCCTTAGCCAGACTCTCCATGCTTCCTTTCATGGGGGTATTTGATTGTTCAACCACCAGTCCTTCTTTCATTAAGTGATTTTTCCTTGGGATCAGGATGCAACTTATTATTTTAATAAAAGAGAATTTGGATCATTTTGACATAATGAACCCTCTCTATTGTTTCCTCACTCTTTCCCCTAGTGATATTATGGCCAGTACTTCAAGGCTTCACCCCCACAATTAGTTATTGGAAATCTAAACAATAATACATTTACATTTTTCCCATGCCATAACATGGTGATCATAATTAATGATTAATTACAAGCTAGAGGAAACAACAATGTTACAGGCCAAGAATAGGTTCATAATTATCCTTAGCAATTCTAAATAAATGCTTAAGGGTTTTATAGGGTTTTGATATTCTTTTTGGCCAAAACCTTTGAATATGATCAATAATGTCATGAATGTAAGGGAGAGATATCAAAGCTAGATGAGGAGAAGGGGAATTTTTAGATTTATAATGGAAGGCTTAGCATAAATCTTTATTGATTTGGGAGAAGGAGTAGCCATTGGCCACACGGGCCTTAGTAAGGTGAGATTTTTCCTTCTCCAAGAGATGGGGGTAGAGATTTGAATGAAACAAGTTACCAAAGTTTTTAGAATGGAAGATTTTTGGGATGGGTGGTGTTGAGAATGGACATGAATATATTTGTCTATGTGAGTCTTTTTCCTATAAACTTGGTGGGAAAGGGTGCCATCAAGTTAACGAGAGATGAGAACATACCGAAAGGGAAGAGAGTTTTCCTTTTGGATTTCCATAATGAATTGTATGTGGGGTGAAATGATATTAAGATGTTTAAACAAAGAATTCAAGGAGGGATGGTTGTGAGGCCAAACAATGAAACTATTGTCAACAAATATAAACCAACATTTGGGATTTAGATGGAAGTTGTTTAAGGCTAAAGCCTCAAAATGTTCCATAAAGATGTTGGCAACCACTAGGGATAAGAATGACCCCATGGTTGTGTCTTATGTTTTATCATAGCATATCCCTTTAAAGGTGAAGAAAGTGGAGATGATGTAGATTTCAATCAGGTTAAGGGTTTCCGAGTCAACCGATTTGGAGATAAGGTCAAAGGATTCAGGTACAAGAATTTTGGTGAATAAGGAAACAACATCAAAACTAACCATGATGTCTTTTTCATCAAGGTGAATATTTCAAGTTTTTTAGATGAAATCAAAGGAATCTTTAATAAATGAGGGATTTTTTCCAATAAATTATTGAAGTTTATCAACAAGGAAGCGAGCAAGGGCATAATTGGGTTCTCCTATAGTGCTTACTATAGGTCTAATGGGGATGCCTTTTTTTTTTTTTTATGAATTTTAGGTTGCTTGTAAATCCTAAGTTTGATGGTTATGAATATTAATACATTTTTTAATGGAAGGGTCCAAGGAGGAATATTTGATGGCTTTGGTGACTAAGTTAGTTATGTTATCAATCAACTTCTTGGAGAGAGGTTTATACGAAAAAGGGGAGAGAAGGTTGTGAAGTTTAGATTCATAGTCAATGATATTCATAATGATCGTGACATTACTCTTATCGACTTTTAAAATAATGATATTAAGATTATCATTAAAACAACAAATAAACAATTCAACTAATTAAATTAATTAAAAATAACAAATCATAATATAAATTAAATATAAAACTATTAAAATATAAATATAAGAATACAAATATTTCCTAAATATTTAAACATTTATAAGCCGAGTAGGTTAGCTCGATTGATTGAGTGTCATGGTTATTTTAAATGAAATCTCGAGGTCGAATCCTTGACCAGCTTTAAATTGTTGAGATTGTAAAGCCTTACTTGATGTTCCCATCGAGTTAGATGTGAGAAAATACTCAAACGTTTCCCATACTATATTCCACAATGTCACTATTTATAAAAATCGAGCATAAAGAAAATTTCAACCCATGGCTTCATGTTAACTATTCAAGAAGTTATTTGATTACGTGATCGCACAATCATTTTGTGGGCTTATATCATTATGAATTAACATGGTTGGATAACATATGAGGTCAATGTGATATATAACATATGAGAACATTAATTTAATTTAATTTATTTGTTTTATATTTGAAATTTTATTTTTTTATTTTGAAGGTGGTAAAATTTCTTATAATTTAGTTATTAATGGGGAGTGAGAATAGTTATCATCAAAAGTTTTAAGGTTTTGGTTGTTAACCTATTTTCTTACATTTAAGGAATATGAGTTAGGTTTTACTAAGGATTAAAAAATGGTTTCAACCTAAATAATATTTGAAAAAACGGGTATCCCCTATGATCATCGCTAAAACTACCTATAATAAGATCATGTATTTTTTAAATGACATTTACTCTTAATCCCCTACATGAAACTAAATACTACCTCAATTACAACTTAAAAATATGTTATTATAAAACTCTATTTTTATTTAAATTAAAAATTGTATATATAAATAAAAAATTAAATCAATATTATTATTATTTAAATATACCATAAATACCAAATAATGGAATATAATTCATTAATTTATAGATATACTGAGAACATGCTTATACGTGTACTTTAACCATTAATATGATGTACATCAATTATAGCTAATGCTGCAATATCAATGTATTATTAGTAATGTTTATTAAGTAGTTTATAAAAAAAAATATATTAATTGATTTAATAATTTTTTAAAGCTAGATTTGGAAAGTAAGGATAATATGATGTACACCAATTATAGCTAATGTTGCAATATTAGTGTATTATTAGTAATGTTTATTAAGTAGTTTATTAAAAAAAAAGTATTAATTGATTTAATAATTTTTTTAAGTTATATACT
>ML784669.1:179073-194406 GCA_009831015.1 Picea engelmannii
ACAAACTTGTCTTTTGTTAAAATTATTGGTGGGGATGTTTGTAGGTTGGTTTGTAATATAACAATATTCAAATAAGTAATATGAATTTAGATTAACTGTTGAATATAATGTTGATAGATTTTACTATGCTTGTTTTCTGAATGGTATATTAGATGATTAACAATTTTAATGAAACCCTAATTATCACATTTAAATGAAGTTGATTGCAACTTACAAAATCCAAGCTCATCTAGTAATGTTTTTTTTTTTTGTAAATAAAAGAGGGACAATATATTACCTGAAAAACTTCAAAAAAGTACATTGATTTTTGCTTGCCACTTATTCTACCACATCAAGGAAACCAAAGTAGGTGGTTTGCAGAAACATTTGAAAATCAACAGTTTTTTCCAGAGTTTAACTTGCCATTTGTCATATTTCTTACAAAAGACATGTCTGGTGCTATGCACCAAAGAACATGGCCACCATGGCTGTAGCTATAGATCATAAAACTTAACAAAACTGAAAAAATCCAAATCCTGAAATGTAAGCTGAAAGAGAAGCTAGAAATTTGACAAACCCGGGCGTCCATCGGTGTCGTAGGTAAAGATGAACTTTTGTCCGTAGGTCGGACAACGAGTTTTCTCCGGAACATCTGATAAGGCGTCGAACATGAGGTCCATGCAACGGTTGAGCATGCATTGATTCTGAGTTTGATCCTCCATACTTCACCACATATTAAATATTAGCTGCAGGTGGTCGTCCGAGAAGAGATGGGGATTGGGCATATGATTCTCAATTTTCCCATCCGCTTCCGTGGTAGGAGTTGTATCCATGTCTAAATCAGCCAGTGGTGTGTCTTCCTTGTCCAACTCCGGGCTAGATTTTTTGGCAATCCATTATGCCAGCCAGTTGGGGGGGATTTATTCCTCCACCAAGCAACTTGCTTGCTCCATAGGTCAGCCTTGGGGTCTGGTGATGAAGCTAGGCTCATGCGGGGCTTCTAGGGGCTACTGTGCAAGAGGAGGAATTTCTTCTTCCACCGAGCAGCTTCCTGTGTCATGCATATCAAAAGGGGGTGCAGGCAAGTTCTAGGCATGAGGGGAGGGAGGGGGTGTCTCGGTCCAATTCTAGCCTCTTCCAGGGGAGCTGGTCAGAGGAAGGGGTTGTGAAGGGTCAAGGTGGCTAGGTCTCATGACAAAACTGTAATACAATGGCCCCCTTTTGGGTTTGCCATGCTCTTTGGGCATGATTGAAGGATAACAACAAATATGGAGCAACAGAGGTGAAGACTATGCTAGAGAAGTCACACTGGTGAAAAGGAGGCTGAGAAAGGTGACCAATAGAGGTAATGAGGCGACGGGAGAAGGACCACCGCATGAATACACATGAGATAGAGAGAACTAGAGAACCAACTGAACTTGGTAAATGACAGAATGTTAAGGAGCTCTTACCTTCATAGTGGCCGGTTGAATGCTAGTGGGGGAAGCCATGAAAGCCGAAGTGACATTAGCCCGAGGACAAGTACCTTCTTTAGAACTCCCGAGCTGGTTCACATGCATGGCCATTAAGTTCCCAAATGTAGAGCAACACACTACCATAAGTGCAGTGTTAAGACCTGTCATTCAAATGGCATGGGGATGAGGGTTGCGATTGGGGGTAATAACTCCCCTAGTTGCCAGCGCACCACCTTTCTCTCTTTGGCTAGATGTCACTCCATCCAGGGAGCTCATCTAGTAATGTTAGAATCTATACTATCTCTTTTTTAATTTTGACAATGCCTCTATGTTCAACTTTGATGGAAGAGAAAGAAATAAAAAACTCCTTATTTTACAATGCAAAAGACCCTAATTCTAGTTATAGTAACAAAACCTAGGGGTTTTACATATAAATCTCCTCATGAAGAGATACATTCAAGAAGAGAGACTTCACATCAGTATGTTGGTGTCCTAATAAAAACTAATAACAAATGAAAGTGGAGGTACAATATGAATTTAATCTATATTAATCATAGAAATAAATGTTTTAGTATAATGAACATACCTTTTTTTAAAGAGATTCCCTTAATGAGTTTAATCTATATTAATCATAGGAATACATGTTTTAGTATAATGAACATACCTTCTTTTTAAGAGATTCCTCCTAGAAAACAATAAAAACTAATACCAAATGCAGATGAAAGTACAATATGAATTTAATCTATATTAAAAATATAAATAAAGGTTTTAGTATAGTGAACATACCTTTTTCCCGAGAGATTTCCCTATTGACCAAGAAAGTTTTTTGTTTTTCAATCTTACCATTTAATGAAAATATGTTTATGTACATCCAACAACATTCTTTTTTGGTGGAAGAGATACAAATTCCCAAGTACAATTCTCCATTATAAAGTTGTATTAATCTCTCATAACATCTTCTCATTTTTACATGGCATAAGCTTCTCGATAGAACTATGGATCATAGGTAGCCATAGCCATTGACATAATCTCAAAGTTAGCTTGTTACTTCCGAGCATGAATCTTGTGAGTGTAAACATCACCTACATGTTACTTAAAAGTTTGTATAACTTAATTGGAATGACAATCTTCATCAACAAACAAATATGGTGTAAATAGACCATCTCAAAGAGACTCAACAAATGCTACCTCACCATTATACTCTATCACTTGAAACATCTAAATTAAAAAAAATATCACTAGAAACATCTAAATTAAAAAAAAATAAAACATTAGTAAGATAAATAATAACATAATTATATGTTAGAGAGTAACAAACAAACGGATAACAATCCAGTCAGCGAGATAAATAAATAGACGTCGCCTGAGAGATTCGAACTCTCGCGGGAAAACACCATGTACTTAGCAGGCACGCGCCTTAACCACTCGGCCAAAGCGACTTTGTTATTATTAAAAACATAGGTAATAAAGAAAGCCAAAACATTATTTGTTAAATCAATGATATAGGCTTCAGCGAGGAAGAGTAGGATAAAGGGCCATCAACTCACCGTCACCATTTTTGGAGAGTAGAATTTTTGGTAGAAATTTGTTTCTAAAGATATTTCTAAGGGGATCCAAGTTTATTCATGTTAAAGAATTTGGTTGCTAAGTGGTTTTGGCCTTTCTTTTTTTAATTAATAATTGAAATATGTGTTATGATATATATTGTAATTGGAATATGAGTTGAGATATACATGGTTTAGTTAAAGTTAAATGACTTAATTGGAATATGCATTAAGATGAACTATCTAACATATATTCCAATTATACTATATATTATAGTGTAAAAGAAGGTTAGACATTTTACAATTTTGATTTTTTCTCACTTGTCATTATTGGATTTTAGTCATAAATTTTTTGTTAAAATTGTAATTTGGATTGTTGAAATAATTGTTGTTAATGTAAATATGTTTAAATATTCTTGAATATCATACTGCAACCTGGTTATGCAATGATGATGATTGATAGCTATGATTCTATCAATCCAAAAGTATTCTTATCAAATTCTAGACAAAAAAATTTGGTTTCTCTTCCCTTTATTTTCACTGCCCAACAAAGATCAAATTTATAGAATGTTTAGATTACGACTATTCCAATTGTTTTGATATATGTGAGAAATTATTTGGATATTAACACATATTCTAATTGTTGAGATGTATGTGGATATATAATATACTGTCAATCTTAAGATGAATAATGTATATCTCAACATATTCAAATTATTGAGATATGTGTACATATAGCGCACGCACGTGTGCACACACACATTTCAATTATTACTTAATCAAAGTTCTCGCAAATTTGTTTAAATTATTCTATTTGTTGGAATATGTATAAAGAACTTTGTTTCCAAGGAGTTTAACATTTTTTTCCTTGTGGAATCAACAACTAGGGCAATCTTGTACTTGCATGACACATGATTGATTCCGACTGCTACCACTATAACCTCCAAGTGCACCTCACACCCCCGAAGCATGACACACAAGCTAGGCGAGGTTTGAACCAACGATGTCGCAATGAGTGCCTTAACAATACACTCTATCACCAACTGATCTACACCCTTGGGGGAAAGGATTTTAACATTTTCAAATCAACTAATATATTAAAAAAAAAAATACAACTTTGACATTTTGTTTCGTCCAATCCAATTATCCACATTAAAAAATGGTTCATTTTAAGTGTCACTTATCAAGCTCTCAGTTATGGTCATTAAGTATATCCAAAATGGACTTGCTATATAAAAAGTGAAGTTAACGAAATCAATTTGTATATGAAACAGATACAAATTCAAGGAGGAATCACACATTCTTAACCATTAGGTCCACTTAAGTTGTACTATACTAATATAATTTAAGGTTACAAACTGGCCATATGTCAAATATATGTGTGAGACTCTCCTCCAAATTCGAACATTTGACCTATAAAAAACAACGTTTGTAACGTTTAATAAGTACCATCTTTCATTAACATAGCATTATTCACAATCATAAGAATGAATTCAAGCTTTAAATACTAATGATATCTAAAAAATTCAATAAATGAAACTATTAGGGTCCTACCCTACCCTCTCTATTTTGGGCTACCTAGAAGTTAGTTAATTATTGTATGCGGCCACTTCTTTGAATAAGGCCCATTATATAGTTGTGGATAGTTATTTAATGTAAAAGAGTCATCTTTATTAAATACAATCCACTAGGTAGTTGGTACTCATTGATCACGAACCGCGAGTAGTTAGGGTTTTTGTATTTGAGTATCTATTTAAAGAGCTAGGAGGCTATGTAATGTTTTTTAGAGTATTGTTGTATTTGGAGCTTTGTTGAGTGAAAGTTTGTCCCAACTTAAGAGGCAAATGGACATTTCTTTCTATTTTTTTGCACTTATTATCTCTATAGGCCATGTTTGTGTTTCAAGTTTAAGGGTTAAGGAACACTACAAGTGGTATCATATCTCTTTTATAAGCTGGAACACATCCAAATTTTAGTATATTTTTGTTTAGGTTGGAGATGTATTTTGATGTCTCTATATAATACAAAGAGATATCATTTAGTGGGTAATATTGTGGTTGGGGAAGAATACACACAAGAAATACAAGTGGAATCACTAGAAGAAGGCTAGATGTTTTACGATTTTGAATTTTTTCAGTACACCATCACCATAACCTGATCATAATTTTTTTGTTGAAATCACAATTTTGGATTGTTAAAATAGTTTCTTTTAATGCAGAAATGGATTCAGTGCCCTCGAATACCATTTTCTATCAATCCAAAATGATTCTTCCTGGATTTCAAGCAAAAAATGTCAGTTTCCCTTCCCTTTATTTTGAGAGGCTGGAAAAGATCAAATTCATTATACATTTAGACTAAAACTATTCTAATTGTTGGAATATGTGCAAAGCAATTATTTGGATACTAACACATATTTCAATTATTGAAATGCATGTGGAGTAACATATATTGTTCATCTTAAGATGAATAGTTTATATCTCAACATATTCAAATTACTGAGATATGTATAGAGATAACATGATGTATATATACACATATTCCAATTCTTACTAAATCAAAGTTCTCCCAAGATTGTTAAAATTATTCCAATTGTTTGGACATGTATAAAGAAGTTTTCTCCTAAGATTTTAGGATTTTAAAATTAACTAAGATATTAAAAACAAATTTAAATATAACTTTGACATTTTGTTTCATCCATTCCAATTATCCACACAAAAAAATGGTTCCTTTTAAATGTCACTTAGTAAGGTCTCAATTATGGTCATTAAGTACATCCAAAATTGACTTTCTATCTAAAAAGTGAAGTGAACAAAATCAATTTGTATATGAAAGTTACAATTTGAACTTGTGATTTTCAAGGAGAAAATACATGTTCTTAACCATTAGGTCCACTTAAGTTGTACTATAGTAATTTAATTTAAGGTCACAAACTGGCCATATGTCAAATTGATATGTGAGACTCCCCTTGTGTGTATGAAAAGCGAGCCCCTCCATTCATTGATTTGAATGCCTGGTTTATGGAGGTTGACATATTCTACCCTCCTCCAAATTCGAACATGTGACATTTAATAAGGAAACACGTGTTTGTAACATTTAATAAGTATCATTTTCTATTAACATAAAATTATTCATAATCATAAGAATGAAAGTTAAAGTTCAAACTTGTGATTTTCAAGGAGAAAACGCATGTTCTTAACCATTCGGTCCACTTAAGTTGCACTATAATAATCTAATTTAAGGTCACAAACTGGCCATATGTCAAATTGGCGTGTGAGACTTCCTGTGTTTGTAGGACAAGCGAGGCCCTCCATGCATTAATTTGAATGCTTAGTTTATGGAGGTGTACATACTCTACCCTCCTCCAAATTAGAACATGTGACATCTAATAAGGAAACACATGTTTGTAACATTTAATAAGTGCCATCTTCCCTTAACATAACATTATTCATTATCATAAGAATGAATTCAAGCTTTAAATAGTAATGATATTTTAAAAATTCAAACAAACAAAACAATATATAATAAGAATAGTTATTTGTCTACTATAATTTAGATTACATTAGATAGAGTCAACCCCACCTTTGATTTAGACTATCTAGTCAGCCCTACCTTTGAGTTAGTTGACCACCTTTGATCTAGAATCTCTAATCAACTCTATCTTTCAGCTAGATTATTTAAAGAACTATCAAGCATCGATTCCTAATCCTTTGGGCACACAACCACTACTAACTCCCTAACTAATCACCACCTTATCACATGAACCCCGACACATAACTATATGAATTGGTAGTAACATTGACATCCAACTTCTCCATTACACATAATGTGCACTGTCACAATCCACACTAACTCAACATCCATTGCAATACCCCAATTTTAGCCCCTAGAGATAGAGATTTTTCTCACATTTATTATATCTAACTACCATAATGGGTCTTATTTAATAATATAGTGGACCGAGTCCACCTTACATAGAATATACATAACCACATTCTCATTGGGTACCTCCCTAGGTGCCCCATATTACCTCCCTAGGTGTACTACATTCCCTCCCCTTTCACATGTTTCATCCTTGAAACACGTGAGAAAACCATACAATATGACTGACTAAGCAATGTAGTATATCTAGGGAGGTAATATGGGGAACCTAGGGAGGTACAAAATGAGAATGTGGTTATGTATATTCTATGTAAGGTGGACTAGGTCCACTATATTCTTAAATAAGACCAATTATGGTAGTTAGATATAATAAATGTGAGAACACTCTCTAGAAGGTTCCTAGGAGATAACGAGGGCTATATAAAGAAGTGTAAGCAATGTATTGTAGTAGAGTGAAAAATATTGTGAATGTATCAGGCATTGCTTGAGGAGTGTTATTCTTCCTTAAGGATTAATATATGATGTTACCCTACCTCAAGGGTTTTGTCTACATTCTTGTGTTCAATGTTTTGGTGAATTGTTTGGTTTATTCTTGTTGATATTGTGGGTTTATTTTGAGATTTATCTTCAAATATATTCAGGTACTTAACAATTGGTATCATATCACTTTCTTTGGCAAGAAGTGTGGGGATTTTTTTTTTGTTTTTTCATATTTTTTTTCAGAGAAGAAAAAGAGGGTCACGACATTCCAGATGATTTCTGTAGATTTTTGTAAAAGCATTGCATAAATGAGTTGTATATTTGAGTTCCCCTAAAAAAAAAACCCAATTTTAAAAAAAAATCGTCTAAAACGAAGTCTAGGAAGTCAAGATATCGACATTTTAAAATTTGCAATTTGTCAAGGTTTTTCCTTGGACAATGGCACAATTTTTTGATTTTTGTAGCACCTAGAGGTCGACTTTGCTAAAAAAAATTACATATCCGAGTTCCTATTTCAAAAATAGTTGATTTCAAAAAACATCACCCAAATTGGAGCTCCGAAAGTGAAGATATCGCTGATTTAAAATCAATCATTTTTGGGGTTTTTTTGTGACGATAATAAGATTGCAGAGTTCATAACTTTGCACAAGGTGTGCATATTGCTACCAGATAAATTCGATTGGATACATTATTTTAATGTTTTTATTTTTGTACATTATATGTGGTGTTTCCAATGGATATGCACTCTCAACTTAGGGAAATTCTACACATGATTTAAGCATTCAAATCCCAAATGCATGACACATTGCATAACTTTCAAGATGGTCTCAGGGATAGTTTTCGTAGCATTCATGAGTCCTTGGCGAGCATGCAGGAGAAATGCACTTTGGTGAACATCATGGATGGATATCATCAAGAAGTGTATGCTTGGTATGATTTGGAGGACGATTGTAATGATTGGTATATGGATAGTTTTCATTTCCGGGATGACAACCACTTCCATCTTCTATTTGGTGACTCTACTCCCCCTCAGGTAGAGAATTTCCTAGAGAGTAAACAAGATCATTCTCTTCATATGATTCTTCAGTTTTCTTATTCTCCAGTAGGAATGGATGCATTTTTTGTCGGTTCTAAATATTTCGATCCACATGACCAGTGTCAATATTTAGAGTATCATTTTTAGTTGGTTCCCAAGTTCCAATATCTTCCGCATGGAGTTCACATGAGCACTTGGACATGGGACCCAGGTTCACAGTGACAGTTCGACTACTTCAACATGGTGTTTCACATTTATACACGAGACCTTGGTTCTCTAGTCTTATTCAACATTATGGTCCACACTTATCCATGAGACCCTAGTATATGGTTGTACACCCTCATAACAAGCATTGATGACAATACTTTCATAAGGGGGATGGAATGTTAGGTAGCTAGAGAGGTAGTGGAGGCCATTCAATGTAAAGTGGACTAGGTCCACTATATTATTAAATAAGGCCCACTATGGTAGTTAGATATAATAAATGTAAGAGGACTTCTTAGAAGGTTTTGCTTCTAAAATATTTCTCCTATAGAATGTTCTTAGGTGATGGTAGCACTATATAAAGGGTTTCAAGCAATGTAATGGGATATGAAGAGAAATATTGTCTTTGGAGCTGGAAGTCATTAGGAGGTTTCCCTCTCAAAGAGGCAAATGAACATGAGATGATCCATTCCATAATAGGATCCATTGTATGGTGTTGCCCTACCTCAAGGGTTTCTATAATAAAGTATGGTTTCTTTTATATCGTTCTTTGGATCTATTGTGATATTTATATATTCAATCTTTGGTACTTAACATATTAGGATTATCATTAAAACAACAAATACATAATTCAACTAATCAAATCAATTAAAAATAAAAAATAATTATATAAATCAAATATAAAAATATAAAAATAAAAATAAAAACATTTTCAAAATATTTAAACATTTATTAAAAAAAAAACATATACTTTAAAACCGTGAAATATCAAAATAGAAAACATTTGGAAAAAAACTCGAAGTGGAGAAAATGCCACAATGTCACTATTTATAGGAATTTGACCATAACTAAAATTCCATTCTCAACCTATGGCTTCATGTTAACTATTGAAGAAGTTATTTGATACTTTGATCACACAATCATTTTGGTGGGCTTATATCATTATGACTTAATATAGTTGGATAACATATGAGGTCAATGTGATATCATAATATTAAATTGATTAACTTTTTGATCAAGAGATTAACATTTTCATCAAACTTTACTTTAGTCTCACATGACTAATTTTGGATTAGTCAACAACCCTAACTTGAAATAATCATAACTATGTACTTGTAATGAATAAATATCTGAAAATAGTACATAATGTTATTCAGTGTCTTTATGCAATTCCTCCATGTTTCACTGCTTCGAACCTCTCAGAAAAGGAGTTATGGAAAAAATGGCACACCTTGTTGAATTCTGGCTTATTCTAGAGAGTGAACTTGTATAACGTGCCCCACACATAATATTTTTTGTATGGATATGAAAATGGTACAAAGAATATTACAGATTGTACTCTAACCAATACATTTGGTCTTACTGAATTTGGATCTGTTATGAAGAAGTTATGACGTTTTTACCCGAAACACCTGTTTTAGACTAGTTTCAGGACTAGCCACAAACCCTATTTTCCACGGAGTGTAACTCCAAAAATACAACGACCCAAAAGCTGAAATTTTTATCAGAACTACTTGGATATATTTCCTCAACTTCCTCTAGATTTCACGGTCTGAATCATTCTAGAAACAAATTTATTTCCAAAATGGTGAGATGACCTGTAAATAACATACCTTAGAAAGCATCATCAAAAGAATTTATCCTCCCTTGAATTTCAACCTTCTTTACTTCACCTTCCCTCTGAAATTTGCCTTAGATATCCTTTGGTTACCTCAGTCACTTGTAGATATTCAATATGCTCAAGTGTAATTAAAATGATAAGCCCTTTCCTATCATTCATACTTTTATGTAGCTTCCTCAAGGGGTTACCTTCTAACCATCTTAAACCAGATTCCTTATTTTAGGGCTAACCCACTTCTAACCACTTGTCCGCTTAGTAATTTCTCCATTAACTTTATTATTTAAATAATTTCTTTTGTATCCACTTTGAATTATAGTACACTCATCACTTCACTTTATTATTTAAATAATTTCTTCTTTGCAACCACTTTGACTACTTTGACCTTTTAGGGCTTCTAGATGACTCATGAGGGTTCTCCAACTTCACATGGCCATAAATCTCTAACCGTGAGGAGTTATGTGACATTCCACATATCACTGGAAATGGCATGACATGTACTATCCATCTATAATAGTCTTACCTTCAAATATATTAAAACTCATACCATTATACATAAAAAAAAAACCGGGTCCATTACCCAAACCTCTGCGCTACTGAAATTTGCTACCAGAATTTCTTCAAGGGTTGACATCAATGACAACCAACCCAAATAATCAACAATCTCCCCCTTTGGTATTGATGGCAACACTCTGATGCAATACTGAATTCTTATCACTCATGCTCCCCCTATGACCATCGCTCCCCCTGGAACCATGACTTCGTGTTCTTTCTCTAAGCATTTACCTTTGCATCTGATAAATATTTCCCCCTTTTTCATTAATGGAAAATGTATCTTTCCATCCGGGGCTTCTCCCCCTGACTGAACTCTTCCTGAAACTGATATCCCAACTTGAATTGTCCTATTTATGGTGTTTCCTCATGTAAATATAAGACATATAAGATAAGCATTCAAAAGCATTCATTTTGGCGTAGAAATTACTTCGAGTCTCTAGTGAAGATACTCAAAGGATTCCCGTGGAAGCGGTTTTGTAAATATGTCTGCCACTTGTTCTTTTGTGCCCACATATTCAACTCTAATGTTCTTCTCTGCAACCTGTTCCTGTAGAAAGTGATACTTGATTGAAATATGCTTCTTCTTGGAGTGCATCATCAGGTTCTTTGAGATACTGATGACGCTTGTATTATCACAATAGATTGGATTGAGATCATCATACTCAACATGTATATCTGTCAGAGTTTGTTTCATCCATAGAACCTATGTACAACATCCTGCAGCTGCAATTACTCTGCTTCGACTGCAGATAAATATACTGATGATTGTTTCTTTGTTAGCTAAGATACTAAACACTCACCCAAGTAGAATGTTGCTCCACTGGTGCTTCTTCGGTCATCAATGCAACCTTCCCAATCTGCATGTGTGTAGGCAATAAGTGATATATCCTTTCCTTTTGGATACCATAATCCAAACTCTTTTGTTCCTTTGAGATATCTGAAAATCCTCTTCATTGTTAAGACATATGATTCCTTTGGTGCTGCTTGAAATCGTGCCACCTGTCCAACTGCCTGCATTAGATCTGGTTTGGTCTAGATGTTGTCACATATAGTAAGCTACCAATCATTGACTTGTATTGCCTTTGGTTTGTAGACTTTGAATCATCATATTTGCTCAACTTGCAACTGGTTTTCATATGAGTGGTAACTGGTTTGCAATCTTTCATTCAGAACCTCTTTAGCATTTTCTCTGATCTACTTAGTTTGAGAAATAAAAATTCCTCAGTTTCTTTGACGTATCTGAAGACCTAGAAAAAAAGATAGTTCTCCGAGTAATGCCATTTCAAATTCATTCTGCACATCCTTTGCAAATTTCTGGCTTAACATGTCATCAATACTTCCAAAAATAATATCATCAACATAAACTTCAATTAATAAAATACCATCTTGAGTTACCTTGATGTAGAGGTTGTTGTTTGCACTTCCTTTTCTAAAACTATCCTGCTGCAGATATTTATCCAGTCTAGATTACCATGCTCTAGAAGCTTGTTTTAGACCATACAATGCCTTCTTCAATTTACACACATAATCTGCGTTCTCTGACAACTGAAATCCTTCTGGTTCTCAATGTTGACTTCTTCTTCAAGTTCCCTGTTCATAAAAGCTGATTTCACGTACATCTGATACACTTTAATATTCTTGGAGAATGCATAAGCTAAGAGCAACCAGATTGCTTCCATTCTAGCAACTGGGGAAAATGTCTCTTCAAAGTCGATTCCTTCAACCTATGTGTATCCTTTACATACCAATATAGCTTTGTTCCTTGTAACATGTCCATATTCATTCAATTTATTTCTGGAAACCCACACTGTGCCAATCACATTCTTATTCTTTGGTCTTGGAACCAATTCCCAAGTGTCATTCTTCTCTATTTGATCCAATTCTTCATCCATGGCCTTATTCCAGAATTCATTCTTGCTGGTCTCTTCAAAACTGCTTGGTTCAATTGTAGATAAGAGTGCTAGGTGAGTTTGTTCTGGTGAATGGATTCTTCTTCTAGTCTCAACTCATGTATCTTTGTTTCCGATAATCTGATCTGAAGGATGATTCTTCTGTACTCATTTTCTAGGTGTCTTTGGAGGCACTTATCGAACTTGTTTTTCTACTTCTGTCTGATCCTATTCATCTTCCCCTTCTACTTCTTCTTCATCTTCTGATTCTTCTATGTAAAGTTGTTCCATTAATTCATTTTCTTCTTCCTTTAATTGTCATCCACTTGTTTCATCAATTGTTACATTGATGATTTCCACAACTTTGTTCAACCTCAGATTGTAACACTTGTATGCTTTCCTTGTACTTGAGTAACCAACAAGTACTTCTTTGTCCACATGAGAGTCAAACTTTACCATTCTTCCATATTCTCTTTTGATGTAACATTTGCTTCCAAATACTCTAAAGTGCTTCACATTTGTTGGTCTTCCTTTCTATAAATTCTAGGGAGTTTTTTCATTGTTGTTTCTAAGCATTAGTCTGTTTTGAATGTGAACTTTTGTATGCACTGCATGTGTCTAAAAAATATCTGTCAATTTGGAATCCATTAGCATTGTTCGAACCATTTCCTGTACTGTCCCGTTCTTTCTTTCAACAATTCCATTCTGTTGAGGTGTCCTAGCAACGAAGAATTTCCTTTTTATTCCATGCATGCTACAATAGTCCATAAATTCCTTTGAAGTGAACTCTCCTCCATCATCAGATCTCAAACAATTGATTTTTGAATCCATTTCATTTTCAACCATTTCCTTGTAGACCTTGAAGTTTTCAAAATCTTCTGACTTATTCCTTTTAAACCCTTTGTTGTAGTTGGTCCAACTAGATCAATATGCATAATTTCCAATGGTCTTGTCGTTGAATATTCCTTTGATTTGAACCTGGTCTTTGTTTTCTTTCCTTGTTGACAATGCTTACATAAAGTGTTGGTTGGTTTCGTGATCTGGGGAATTTCTATAACTTCTTCCTTTGTCTCTGAACGATTCTCTGAACCAATCTGTGAATCCATGCTCTCATCCACTTTCATATATCTATCCAAACCTGCGAAGTGTTTTTATGAATCCATCTCTATCCATATTGTCCAAGACTCTACTGCACAACTGTCCACAATGCTGATCCATTTATCACTATACTATCATGAAGTATTCACTACTACAACTGATTAATCTATCAAACTGTACTTCTGCTAACTGACTGCTCTGGATCTGTGTACTCAAACTATGCAAGCTGCTCGAAGGAGGGTTCTTTGGTCTGTCATAGCTATCGCATAGACTCCCCCTGTCTAATATTCATATTACCTAGGAGTCTCTAAGCTGGATGGATCATAACGATTCCTGTTTTGATGTGTATTCATCATCATCTTCATTGGTAGATTCATCATCTCTCTGAGCTCTGACTTCTTTCTTTCTGTTTGTGGATTTATATTTCACTACAATGCCTGAAAGTACAATCTCTTGAACTTGTTCCTTATTTACCTTTCCTTCTTTTCTTTCAGTTATTTTCCAAACCTTTTTGTATCTGACGTATTTATTTTTCTCCGTAGAATTATCTTCATCTCATTTTATTGCCAATCTTGCGATCTAAGGGACCTGGTATTTGTTCACCTGTTCTTCATGTTTTCTTATCCATACTTTCTTATATCTGATATCATTTTTCTCTTTCATGGAAGTATCGATCATGCTTCTACAATCACTAGTTATGTGTCCATAGTTATGACATTTGTAACATTCAATGTTACGTGGGGCCACATAGGCACTTCTTGCTTGAACATTTCTTTTATAATCCCTGCAATCTGCAACCTTATGTCCAAAATTAGTACAATAAAAAAAATGACCATAAAAGAAATTTACATACCTGGAAGTCAATGATATTATTTGTGGTGTAGTCCTTCTGAATTTCTGCATTGATTGATCATGATCACAATTGAAGCTTCTTTGTGGCTTGAACATGGATGGTCTTCTTGAAGATGTGTATTCAATAGTTTTCTTAGATTCTGGTTGACCATGACTCTTTCCTTTGAGTACTTCTGCATAACTCTTTGTATTTTATTCATTCTTCTTTTCTAGCAACCTAGAGTGCTTCTCTTCATTCTCTATAATTGATGCATATGTTTCTGTCTCTTCAACATTCTTGTTGAGCTTGAAAATTTTACTTCTCAATGTGACAACTCCTTCTTCAAGCTTCTCAACCTCTTCTTCTTTCTTTAATATCTGAGACTTCATAACTTCTTATGTTCTCTTCACTTATTCAAGATGAATTTTTAATGTGATTATTTCTTCTTCAAGTACTTTCTCTTCTTGACCAAACTCTGACTCAAGTTGGTTTAGATCGTTAATTCTTTCCTTGAGATGATCTATCAATATATTCTCTCTCATTTCTACTTCTTCCTTCTGTGCTTCTATGTTGGCTTCCAAATACTATTTTTGATCTTTAATATTTTCTTCGATCTTTCTGGCTTCTTCTAGCTAAGTTCTTAAGTTCTTGATGACCTGTTGGGCTTCTTAAAAAATGTGAGCACTTTCCTTTTGTTTCATCAATTCCTTCTTGAGTGACTTGTTTTCTTCTCTTTCTTTTCTTAGTTCATCTAAAGCATTGATC
>ML784669.1:197226-218909 GCA_009831015.1 Picea engelmannii
AACTGTCATTGTATCCTAGTCCTGTCTTGTCATTTGGAGATCTTTGATTGCTAAGGATCTCATCTAATTTTTCAGTGTTTTTTTCAAACTTCTTCAACTTTTTTGTTGTCAATAGTAGCTCCCCTTTTGTGTGATCCAATTCTGCTTTCAATTTCTCATAATCTTCTAATTGTTCCTTCAAGCTATTTATGGTCTTTTCAAGCTTCTAACTATCTTATTCACAACTACTCAATTCACCTTTTAGTATTATGTTTGTGTTTCTAAGGTTCCTATTTTCATTTTCAACATGCTTCAACTTTTCAAGATTCTCATCTTCTTGTTCACTTTCTGCATTGTCTTTGTATCCCCAAAAGGAATCAAGGTTGGTTTCTTCGTCTGAATCTTCTTCACAAATTATTTCTTCTTATTTAGAATTCTTGTGATCATCATCTTGGGTTTCTTGGGTTATGAAGAGAAATTCTCCTCCATCATTATCTTCTTCATCACTCTCATCTGAGGAGATGTCATCATCCTTGGAGTAGAAGCTCTTTTTATTGTTGAGAATTCTCTTTTTATAGTAGCAGTTTTCAACAATATGTCATATTCTACCACAGTTAAAGCATTTGAGAGGAGACTTACCTTTGTATCTTCCACTTCCCTTCTGAAACCTTCTTACAAAATTTGATATTTCTTCATCAAGGTTGTTATCCTTGTCTTTTGTCTTGTTTATGGCTTTAAAGGATGCTTCATTGTTTGGCTGGTCACTTTCTATACCTTTTCTCATTTCATATGCTATAAGAGACCCATGTAATTCATCCATTGTCATTTTGGTCAAGTCCCTAGTTTCTTCAATGGAGGAGACCTTAGCATCATACTTCAAGAGAAGTGATCTCAACACTTTTTGTACAACCAACGATTCATCGAGCTTTTCACCTAATCCTCTGATAGCATTAACAACTTCATCAACTCTAAGAACATAGGTTGCAATATCTTCCTTTTCATTCATCTTCAAATTTTCAAATTCCGCTCTATGTCATTGAATCTTGACCTGCTTAACTTTTGGATCACCTTTGTAGATACTCTTGAGTTTGTCCCATACCTCTTTAGCAGTGCTACAACCCATCAATTTTCTAACAATGGTTGGTGCCAATGCTACTAGAATAACATGTCTGGATTTGTAATTACAACTCATAAGCTTCTTCTCATTTGGATCGGTTGGAGCATTATTTGGGATTACATAGCTATTTACAACTGAGTACCAAATGTCTACTCCCAAAGCCGTTAGGTAATTTTTCACTCTATCACTCCAGTATGCATAATTTATTCCATGAAATTTTTGAATCCCATTTGAAAGGTTCTCATGGTCATCCATCTCTGCTCAGGATTTTCCTCCCAGTGGTTAAACTGTTCTGAAGGCAACCTGCTCTGATACCAATTGTTGATACTAAGAGGGGGGTGAATCAATATCAAGTACAATTTAAAACCTTTTTCAACTTATACTTAAACCATTTCACTATATCCAATGAGAAATGAAC
Organism: Picea engelmannii; assembly: GCA_009831015.1. Taxonomy (NCBI): domain Eukaryota; kingdom Viridiplantae; phylum Streptophyta; class Pinopsida; order Pinales; family Pinaceae; genus Picea; species Picea engelmannii. The sequence goes on from ML784669.1 coordinate 198,741, forward strand.
AATAGTATAAGAGTTGCACCAATACACCACAATACACCATGCACAATATATGGGAAATAATCAATAGTTATTGTTCAAGGGAAGTAATGACTTCCAAAGGTAGCTACAACTTCCAAATGTAAAGGGAGGGATAAACCTCCAAGAGGAATATACAGTACTCTAATATCAAGAGAGGATTTAAATCTCCATCCTTTCCCCTTCCTTCCACCCAAAAACAAGTTATAGAGAGAATGGTAGACTTTGTTCAATTCTGGTTTACTCAGGAGACCAAACTTGCACAGAATTCCCTGCGCTCAATATTTAACATCTGATTCTGAAACTCGCACAAAAGAAACTAAAGTTTGTGCTTATTCCAATGCAATTTGTACCACTTCATTTGGATTCTCTATGAATAAGTTATGACTGTTTTACCCGGAACACCTGTTTATTGACTAGCTTCAGGACTGGTAAAAAACCCTATCTTCCACAGAGTGTACCTCCATAATTATAGCGAATCAAGAGCTAAAATTTTTACCACAAGTACCTTGATGTGTATTCTCAATACCATAGCCATTTCACCATCTGAATCATTCTAGAAATTTTTTTATAAGAAAAATGGTAAGATGACCCGAAAATAACATACCTTAGAACACATCACCAAAACACTTCAACCTCCCTTGAAATCCGACCTTCTTTACTTCTGATTTCCTCTAAAATTTGACTTGTGTTCCAAATGAATGTATAATGATATTTCTTTATACCATTTATGTCACTTCCTTTTAACATTAGGGCCGACCTGACAATTTCTTATTTTGTAATTCTTTTCTTTAATTATTTTTAGGGCCTACATGTACTTCCTTCTTCAATTCACTTTGTCATCTTCAAAAATTCATTTCTACTCAACCATGAGGATCCGCCCGACATGCCACATACCACTGGAAGCAACATGATGTATACTATCCATCCATGGATCTTGTATCTACATGTGCATTTTCCTTCATGTCCAAATACCTTAATCAATCTTGCAATCCAAAACCCATGACTAGGGTTGACATCAATGACAATAACCAATCTTCCAACAATCTCCCCCTTTGTCATTGATGGAAACACTCATGCTCCCCCTATCATCATAATCCTAATTTCTCTCCCCCTTTGACATCAATGGCAAAGGGTAGGGCTTCTCCCCCTGAGTTTAATGACAAAAGGTAACTCTCTTCTTTTGGGCTGTTCCCCCTGAACATGTGGCACTCAATAATACTTCATCCTTATTTTTGGTCTTTGGTACATTTTCTTCCTTGGAATCCTTTTTTGTGGCTTGTATTTCCTCTCTCTTCTTCATGTCTAGGATGTATATGTTGTTCGGTCTTCTTGTTGCAGTTGCAACCAATGTTCCTGAGTTATTTTCTCTGATTTTACATTTTCGGGAGTCAAACATAAGAGTGTATCCTTGATCACACATTTTAATAACATTGAGGAGATTATGCTTCAGATCTTCAACCAATAGGTCTTTTCCTTCTTTTACATTTTCACTTCCAAGATTTACAATTCCTTTTCCAAGTATTTTAGTAGATGAGTCATCTCCATATGTAACATTTCCACCATTTTTCTTCAAGATGACAAATTTCTTTGATCTCCAGTCATATGAGATGAGCACCCATTGTCTATGAACCATTCATCTTCTTCTTTGCATTCTTTAGCGACCAATGTTATTTGACAGTGTTCATTGTGTGGAATTTCTTTCCTTTTCCATGTTGTAGTTGGTATACAAACATTTGGCATATGATTATCTTCCTTCATCTCTCTGTAATCTCGTGCTTTATGACCAAGATTATTGCACTTGTAACATACAAAATTTTGATCCAATGGGTCAAATGGATTATAATTTCTGTTGATAGGTCTACGAACATTTCCATATCTACTATTTTCACCATTCATGTAGCTTGCATAGTTATTCCTTTCATTGATTCTACAATTTATTTCCTTGTGTCCAAAATTTCCACAAGTATAACAATGTCCAAGAAAGAAATTTTGATACCTGGAAGTAAGTGATATTCTTTGTGGTGTGGTCCATCTGGGTTCATGATCTATTCTTCTATAGTTTCCTTCATAATGATTTATTTCATACCTGATGGGAGAGGATCTTCTTGATGTCTCATTCCTTCTGAATTCTAGTCTTCCATCTTGTTGTTCAACTTGTTTTGGAGTGTTGGTTTCATCTTTTTCATCTTCCTTCTCTTGTTTTGTTGTCTTCAAACTGTCATTGTATCCTAGTCCTATCTTTTTATTTGGAGATCTTTAATTGATAAGGATATCATTTAATTTTTCAGTTCTTTTTTCGAACTTCTTCAACTTTTTTGTTGTCAATAGTAGCTCCCCTTTTGTGTGATCCAATTCTTCTTTCAATTTCTCATAATATTCTAATTGTGCCTTCAAGCTATTAATGGTCTTTTCAAGCTTGTAATTCTCTTCTTCACAACTACTCAATTCACCTTTTAGTATTATGTTTGTGTTTCTAAGCTTTCTATTTTCATTTTCAACATGCTTCAACTTTTCAAGATTCTCATCTTCTTGTTCACTTTCTGCATTGTCTTTGTATCCCCAAAAGGAATCAAGGTTGGTTTCTTCATTTGAATCTTCTTCACAAATGATTTCTTCTTCTTTAGAATTCTTGTGATCATCATCTTGGGTTTCTTGGGTTATGAAGAGGACTTATCCTCCATCATTATCTTCTTCATCACTCTCACCTGAGGAGACGTCATCATCCTTGGAGTAGAAGATCTTTTTATTGTTGAGACTTCTCTTTTTATAGTAACAATTTTCAACAATATGTCCTATTATACCACAGTTAAATCATTTGAGAGGAGACTTACCTTTGTATCTTCCACTTCCCTTCTGAAACCTTCTTACAAAATTTGCTATATCTTCATCAAGGTCGTTATCCTTGTCTTTTGTCTTCTTTATGGCTTTAAAGGCTGCTTCATTGTTTGGCTAGTCACTTTCTGTACCTGTTTTCATTTCATATGCTACAGGAGACCCATGTAATTCATCCATTATCATTTTGGTCAAGTCCCTAGTTTCTTTAATGGCAGAGACCTTAACATCATACTCCAAGAGAAGTGATCTCAACACTTTTTGTAAACCAACGATTCATCGAGCTCTTAACCTAATCCTCTGATAGCATTAACAACTTCATCAACTCTAAGAACATAGGTTGCAATATATTCCTTTTCATTCATCTTCAAATTTTCAAATTTCGCTCTATGTCGTTGAAGCTTGACCTGCTTAACTTTTGGATCACCTTCGTAGATACTCTTGATTTTGTCCCATACCTCTTTAGCAGTGCTGTAGCCCATCAATTTGCTAGCAATGGTTGGTGCCAATGATTCTAGAATAACATGTTCTGATTTTGAATTACAACTCATAAGATTCTTCTCATTTGGATCGGTTGGAGCATTATTTGGGATTACATAGCCATTTACATTTGAGTACCAAATGTCTACTCCGCTGTTAGGTAAGTTTTCACTCTATCACTCTAGTATGAATAATTTCTTCCATCAAATTTTTGAATCTCATTTGAAATGTGCTCATGGTCATCCATCTTTGCTCAGGATTTTCCTCCCAGTGGTTAAACTGTTCTGAAGGCAACCTGCTCTGATACCAATTGTTGATACTAAGAGGGGGGTGAATCAGTATCAAGTACAATTTAAAACCTTTTTCAACTTATAATTAAACTATTCAACTATATCCAATGAGAAATGAACAATAGTATAAGAGTTACACTAATACACCACAATACACCATGCACAATATATGAGAAATAATCAATAGTTATTGTTCAAGGGAAGTAATGACTTCCAAAGGTAGCTACAACTTCCAAATGTAAAGGGAGGGATAAACCTCCAAGAGGAATATACAATACTCCAATATCAAGAGAGGATTTAACTGTCCATCTGTGCCCCTTACTTCCACCCAAAAGCACGTTATAGAGAGAATGGTAGACTTTGTTCAATTTTGGTTTACTTAGGAGACCGAACTTGCACAGAATTCCCTGCGCTCAATATTTAACATCTGATTCTGAAACTCACACACAAGAAACTACAGTCCGTATGAGTTCCAATGAAATTTGTCCCACTTCATTTGGATTCTCTATGAATAATTTATGGTTGTTTTACCCGAAACACCTGTTTATTGACTAGCTTCAGGACTGGTAAAAAATCCTATCTTCCACAGAGTGTATCTCCATAATTATAGCGAATCAAGAGCTGAAATTTTTACCATAGGTACCTTGATATGTCTTTGTAATACCATAGCAATTTCACCATCTAAATCATTCTATAAAAAAATTTATAGCAAAAATGGTAAGATGACCTGAAAATAACATACCTTAGAACAGATCACCAAAACACTTCATCCTCCCTTGAAATCCGTCCTTATTTACTTCCGATTTCCTTTGAAATTCGACTTGTGTGTCAAATGAATGTATAATGATATTTATTTATACCATTTATGTCACTTCCTTTTAACATTAGGTCCGACCTGACAATTTCTTATTTTGTAATTCTTTTCTTTAATTATCTTTAGGGCCTACATGTACTTCCTTCTTCAATTCACTTTGTCATCTTCAAAAATTCATTTCTCCTCAACCATGAGGATCCACATGACTTTCCACATACCATCGGAAACAACATGATGCATACTATTCATCCATGGGACTTGTATCTACATGTGCATTTTCCTTCATGTCCAAATACCTTCATCAATCTTGTGGTCCAAAACCCATGACTAGGGTTGACATCAATGAAAACAACCAATCTTCCAACAATAATACCCCTATACCTATAAAAATAATTTCTTCCTTCGACTCCACATCTCATACTTTAAACCATTCTGACCATTGAACAATGGTACTCCATTCTCAGAATAATCCATGATCTCCTTCTAGTGGTTAAACTGTTTCCTGAAGGAACCTGCTCTGATTCCAATTGTTGGATTACTGAGAGGGGGGTGAATAAATAATAGAGAAATTCAATCCCTTTTAACCATAAAATGAAACTGTTATATCAATGTAGCATTATCATCCAACAGTTGCAGAGTAAATAAACAATGAACAAATGAGAAATCATACACATAAGCAGTACACCAATGTTTTTACGTGGAAACCCAAAGAGGGAGAAAACCACATAATGTTTTTTATTATATGTATTTAAGAATTAAATTCATTGGAAGCACCAACTTCCTTTGTTTTCCAGCTGCAACTGGAAAGAGACTCCAGCCCCATAGTTTCTCAGGATACAACTTGAGAGAATCTCCAACTCCCAAATTCTATGGCTATAACCCCCTATGTTCTCTGACTACAATCGGAAGGTTGATACAACCACTTGTCCTTGCCCCATCCAACCTCCTTGTCGTAGAAGTAGAATGATGGAACCACTGTCACACTATCACTGTGAGATATACTGCTATAAACCTGTACCAATAAACCTACACCAAACAACTTGTAACAACCTATACCAATAACCTGTGCCAACATGTACCATACATCAACCTGTACCATAAACAAGTGCATCAACCATGCACCAAACCTGTACAAATAACTTGTCACCATAACATGTCCAAACAACCTATCACAACAACCTATCTCATCAATCTTATCAACCAAATAAGATCTACTCATCAAGATCAATCACCAACACAAATCTCAACCATATGCACAATATCACCAAGATGTGCATCAACCAAACATAACACAACAACTCATAATCATCACCAAGATCAATGTGTGCTTCTAATAATATACCAAGACAAGTTTGCTACATCATCCATAAACCATGTGTCAACAATACTACTAACAAGTTCCTCCAACCATGTAACAAGTATGTACCAATCATGCATCAATTACTCATCAACTATGACTTATCAAGATGTACCAACATCATCAACTATACACCTCATGTATGTGCCAACTCATCAACTACTTGTCTCAACCATGTACCCAACATGTACCTCAACCAAAAGACCTCATCAATTTCATCACCCAAATCTGATTTGTAACTCTGTAATAGACCTGGTGTACATGATCACATACTTGGAAACATTCCTAAACTTTAACAACAAGAGACTAGCATTTTCATCAAACTTTACTTTAGTCTCACATGACAAATTTTGGATTAGTCAACAACCCTAACTTGAAATAATGATAACTATGTACCTGTAATGATTAAAGATCTAAAAATAGTACACAATATTCATCAATGTATTTATGCAATTCCTCTAGGTTTCACTTCTTGGAACCTCTCAGAAAAAGAGTTATAGCAAAAATAACATACCTTGTTGAATTCTGGCTTATTCTAGAGAGTGAACTTGTAGAGCGTGACCCACATGAAATATTTGTTGTATAGATCTAAAAATGGTACACATAGTACTACAGAATGTACTCTAACCAATACATTTGGTCTTATTGAATTTGGATCTGTTATGAAGAAGTTATGACGTTTTTACCTAAAACACTTGTTTTAGACTAGTTTCAGGACTAGCCACAAACCCTATTTTCCATGGAGTGTAAGTCCAAAAATACAATGACCCACAAGATTAAATTTTTATCACAACTACTTGGATATGTTTCCTCAATGACCTCCAGATTTCGTGGTCTGAATCATTCTAGAAATTTTTTTATTGTGAAAATGGTGAGATGACTTGTAAATAACATACCTTAGAAAGCATCATCAAAAGAATTTATCCTCCCTTGAATTTCAGCCTTCTTTACTTCACCTTCCCTCTGAAATTCGCCTTAGATATCCTTTGGTTACCTCAATCCATTATAGATATTCAATATGCTGAAGTGTAATTAAAATAAAACACCCTTTCCTCTTATTTATACTTTTATGTAGCTTCCTCAAGGGGTTACCTTCTAACCATCTTAAACCAGTTTCCTTATTTTAGGGCTAACCCACTTCTAACCACTTGTCCACTTAGTAATTTCTCCATTAACTTTATTGTTTGAATAATTTCTTTTGTATCCACTTTGACTTATATTACACTCATCATTTCACTTTATTATTTAAATAATTTCTTCTTTGCAACCACTTTGACTACTTTGAACTTTTGGGGCTTCTAGATGACTCATGAGAGTTCTCCAACTTCACATGGCCATAACTCTCTAACCGTGAGGAGTCATGTGATGTTCCACATATAATTGAAAATGACATGACATGTAATATCCATTTAGAATAGTCTTACCTTCAAATATATTAAAACTCTTACCATTATACATCAAACAAACTTGGGTTCATTACCCAAACCTTTGTGCTACCAGAATTTGCTACCATACTTTCTTCAAGGGTTGACATCAATGACAAACAACCCAAATAATCAACTAATAGGAGTAGAGGGTATGAGAAGTTTTGTCTTGGATATTATTGTAATAGAGCTCCGCTCTACTGGAAGTTGCCCCCTCCAAGAGGCAAGTGAACATTGCTATGATTAATCAAGGTTCTCTTTCTGGTGTTATTCTGGTATTATTTTGGTATTGTTCTGGTTATATCATTGTTGTTCTGCCATTTCTAGCTAAAATATTTCTGTTCTGCATACTATTTTATATATGGAATACTACAAGTGGTATCAAAGCACTTTCCTTGGTAGAAAATTGTGGGTTAATTTTTTTTCCAGGGTAGAGACGTATTCAGACGTCTTAAAGATACAAAGATTTGTCGTTACACACATAAACCCGCGATGGGGGAGTCATACATGCAATAAATACAAGTGGTACTTAAGTGCACATCTGTTGGCCACCTTTGTAACCCCTGTTTGTACCCCTTCGAGTGATAGTGCATCAAACATCACCTATATACAGATCAACCTAGATCTCCTGAAACTCTCCATAGATAAACCGTTCAACTGCCTAACTGCTATAGTGCCACTGAGAACAACACTCGGGAAGATACTTTCTAGTACTTGGGTAGTCAGGTAGTATGGCTAAGGGAATGGTCTAGCCTCCTTAGTTGCTACCCTGAGATATTGGGTCAAGTACTACTGTTGGACCCCGCACGTATATCAAAGAGATATAGCACATGGAAAAATCTTGTCTGTAGACACCCTGCATACCCTAACCATTGGGATGGAAACAAAAAAATAACATACAAGATCTATTTCCATGCAACTGTGCCTCTTGCATTTGGGTTGCAAAATTACTACACATTTCTTCCGGTTAAGAATTTGTGCATTTCAACACTGTAGTATTCTTCAAACCGTAGTATAAATCCACATAAGTTAAAACAAAATAAAATAAAATGTCAAGATCCTATTGGCACCATTGTTTGAGCCCTATCCCGTTGGATTCCTCTCTTCTCCCTTATCGCAGTCATACTTATCATTTTTCAACATTTTTTTTCCCATGGACCTGACCCCCTTCCAACACCCTTATTTGGGCCTTACCCCATTGGATTCCCCTCGTCTCCCTGATCGTCATGATACACTTCACCCATAACCCCTTTTCTGTGTGGTCCCACCCATCCATTTTCATTTTCCCTCTTCATCATGGCCCACACCCGTAGCCAAGACTTGGAATCTCTCTTCAATTCCTTGTCCTCTAATTTCACAGAGACCCGACATGAAGTGAGGAAATTCAGTTCCAATTTTTCCATCACCAATAAAAATATGCATTCCTCCATAGTCACCAAAATGGAAACCATCAAACAGGACCTCGCTACCCATCTTACATCCTTCACTAACATGATCTACACCAAGTTGAATATCCCTGCAGATATTCCCTCCTTTGACTCACCTTTTCACTCTAAAGGTGAAACTTCCTCTAATTCCCAGACTTTTCAACCCCATCACTTTCAGCGTGACCTATCGTCATCCATTTTCCCAGAAAAATGAAATTAAGAAAATTGTTCAAGAATTTCTCATCGCAGGTGTTATCCGTCCTAGTATGAGCCCCTACTCTTCTCATGTGGTCATGGTACTTAAGAAAGAAGGCTCTTGGTGCATGTGTCATGACTTCCACACCCTCAACAAACTCACCATAAAAGACAAATTTCCCATTCTTGTCATTGATGACCTCTTGGATGAATTGAGTGGTGCCCAGTTCTTTACTAAACTTGATCTCTGTTCTGGCTACCACCATATATGTATGAACAAGGAAAACATTCCTAAGACTTCATTTCGAACTCATGAGGGCCACTATGAGTTTTTTGTCATGCCCTTTGGCTTGTGTAATACTCCCTCCACTTTCCAAACCCTCATGAATCATGTCTTATGTCCTTTTCTCTGTCATTTTGTCTTAGTTTTCTTTGATGATATCCCCATCTATAGTAAAACTTGGACAACCCATCTTGCTCATGTGGATCGAGTTCTACATCTACTCTCTCAGCATCAACTTTTCCTCAAACAATCTAAATGTGCTTTTGGTGCCTCATAAGTCGAGTACTTGAGTCATATTGTTGGCAAGGCAGGTGTCAGGGTGGATCCTTAAAATATTGAAGCTATGCAGGATTGGCCTCACCCAAAGACTCTCAAAATCTTGCATGGATTTATGGGTTTAACAAACTATTATCGCAAGTTTGTTAAGAATCATGGAAATATTGCATCATCTCTCACTACTCTCCTTAAAAAGAATTCTTTCACTTGGGCTCTCACAACTGATCAGGACTTTCAAACCTTGAAGTTGACCATGTGAACCACTCCAGTCCTAGCCCTTCCTGATTTCAAAAAAACCTTTGTCCTGGAATGTGATGCTTCCGATAGAGGAATTGGAGCAATCCTTATGCAAGACAGTTGGCCTTTGGCCTTTACCAACAACAAATGCCAGAGAAACATTTGGGCCAATCAATCTATGAAAATGAAATGTTGGCTATTCTGCATGCATTGGATCTTTGGCACCCTTATCTATTGGGGCAATGCTTCCAAATTAAGACAGATCATCAAAGCCTCAAGTATTTTATAGAATGCCCTTCCTCCCCGAAGCATAAAAAAATGGTGAGTAAGCTCTTTGGATATGATTATGAGATCATTTACAATAAAGGCAAAGAGAATGTGGTTGTTGATTCACTTTCAAGAAAATATGAAGATGAAGGGTCCCTTTTTTTCCCTCTCCTTCATTGTACTAGATTGGCTCCAAGTTGCTCTCCAGGAATGGGTACAAGATCCCAAAATTTTGCATCTGATCCAACAATTGCAGGTCAATTCTCCAGTTTCCCTAGGGTACTCTTGGTACAATGATGAGCTTCACTACAAAGGCCGTTTGCATTTAATTAAACAGTCAGAACTTAAATCCACGGTACTTTTTGAAATTCATGCTACACCCACAACTGGTCTCTCAGGGTTTACCGGGTCAAACGCTTTTTTTTTGAGATGGTATGAAACAAGACGTTCTCAATTTTGTGGAATAATGTGATGTTTTTCAACACAACGAGGGTGAAACAATCAAATCTCATGGCACACTAAAACCACTTCCGATTCCACCTGCTATTTGGAGGGATATCTCTATGGATTTTATTGTGGGTTTACCTAAATCGGACAATAAACCAGTCATCATGGTGGTCGTTGATCATCTTTCCAAGTATGCTCATTTTTGTGCTCTTCAACACCCATTTACCGCCTCCACTGTGGCTCAACGTTTCATGGATCGAGTCTTCAAGATTCACGACATGCCTCATTCTATTGTTTCTGATCGAGACCCCACTTTCACCAACAATTTTTGGCAAGAACTATTCAGGCTACAAGGCACCCAATTACATCTCAACTCATCTTATCATCCCTAGACTGATGGTCAAACATAATTTGTCAACAAGTGTTTGGAAACATATTTGAGGTGTTTTTCATCGGAAAGGCCAAATTAGTGGGCTAAATGGTTACCACTAGCTGAATGGTGGTACAACACTTCTTACCATACAACTACCTGCATGATTCCTTTTGAAGCAGTCTATGGAAAAAAATCCACCTTCAGTTCTCTCATACCTGTCAGGTATCTCGAAGGTCTAGGCGGTTGACCAAACACTTACAGTTCAAGAGGTTATTCTTCATACCCTCAAAGAGAATTTGTTCATGGCCCATAATCACATGAAGCAACATGAAGATCAAGGTCGCTCTGAACATCAATTTTCTGAAGGAGACCAGGTGTTTCTTCAACTACAACATTATAAGCAAACTTCCCTCAAGGATGACCATTGTTAGAAATTGACGCCCAAATTTTATGGTTCTTATACCGTTCTCAAGCATGTGGGATAGGTGGCTTATTAGTTAACTTTTCCCAGTAATTCTAAGATCCATCTTGTTTTTCATGTCTCCTTAAAGAAGGGGATTGGAACTATGTGCCAAACTCAAACCAGCCTCCACGAGTTGGATGAAGAAGGCTCCATCTGGTTGCAACCACAAGTAGTTTTGGACCAGCGTGAGTGTCTTCTGCATCAATGCACCATCAAGGAAGTGTTAGTCCAGTGGAAAGATACAACTCCAACAAATGCCACTTGGGAACCAACTACCATTCTGCAACAATTTCCTCATCTCAAGCCTTGATGAAACAATTGTTTTTAAGGGGGAGGGCATGTTATGGACCTAACCTCCCTAACCCCTCACGTAGGTAGAATAATGTATTTCCATGTAATAAAGGCCAATATTAATAAGGCCTAGCAATAAGGAAGAATGATTCAAATGTAAGAAGACCTAATAGAAGCTTCTGCTTCTATAAGGATCATCCTCTAGATTGTTCTTTTGGATAGACCGATTTAGTATAAATAGGAGTAGAGGGTATGAGAAGTTTTTTCTTGGATATTATTGTAATAGAGCTCTGCTCTGCTGGAGGTTTCCCCCTTGAAGAGACAAGTGAACATTGCTATCATTAATCAAGGTTCTCTTTCTGGTGTTATTCTGGTATTATTCTGGTATTGTTTTGGTTATATCATTGTTGTTCTACCATTTCTAACTAAACTATTTATGTTCTACATACTATTTTATATTTAGAATATTACAAAATATATCATTATGAAACTCTATTTTTATTTAAATTAAAAATAATATATGAAAATAAAAAATAGATGAATAATATTGTTATTTAAATATAAAATAAGTCCCAGATGAAACACAATTAAGATAAGGTGAGAACATACTTATAAGTGTAATTTAACCATTAATATGATGTACATCAATTATTGTTGATGTTGTAATAATAGTGTATTATTAATAATGTGTATTAAGTAGTTTATTAAAAAACATGTATTAATTGACTTGATAAGGTTTTTAAGTTACACATTACACTAATAGACTTTTTTAAGCCTGACTTGGAGAGTAAGGAATATACAATGTAGTGATTTTCCTTAATGATAAGTATAGTGTGAAATTTTACAAACTTGTCCTTTGTCAAAAGGATTGGTTGAGATGTTTGTAGTTTGGTTTGTAACGTAACAATTTTCAAATAAGTAACAAGAATTTGGATTAATTGTTGAATATGATGTTGATGAATCTTAATGTGTTTGTTTTGTGAATGGTACATTAGGTGATGAGTAATTTTAATGGAACCCTAATTATCACACTGAAATTAAGTTAGTTGCAACTTACAAAATCCAAGTTCATCCAGTAATGTTAGAGTCTATATCATCTCCTATCTAGTTGTGACAACAACTTTGTGTTCAACCTTGGTGGAAGAGAAAGAAATCATAAACTCTTTCTTACTTGACAAAGAAAAAGAACCTAAGCCAAAATAATATGCATAGCCAAAAGTGGACTTCTCCTCATCGTGATCTCCAAACCAATTTGAGACAATGTATCCAACCAAAGCAATATTACCCTCGTAAGATCATTCAATACAAAACTAATAGATACCCTTAAGATATCTAATAGTTCTATTTGTTACTTGACAATTAATTTCTTTAGGCTCTTGCATACACCTAGAAGAAAGATTTATATTAAAGGTGATCTGTATTACACATAACATATGTTATCTGTATTACACATAACATAATACATATAACATATGCTATATCTAATACATATAACATATGTTATATGTAATACATAATATATGAGATTACTCACAAGTTTTTTATACAAAGTGGTATCAACTTGTATAGATGTACAATGAAAAGTTAATTTAACTCTAGATTAAAAATGTATAGGAAAATATTTATAATTTTTGAGGTAAAACCTTTTCATGAGATAAATAGTATGTTTATGCTTTGAAATGACAATTTCATCATTAAATTGAAAAATTTGAATATTAATAAATTATTGCAAAAGGCCTAAGTCCATCATTTCAAATGTCTTAATAAGTTTATTCTTAATGTCATGGACCATGTCAATGAAACTACTAACAAAAAATCAAATTATCCACATATAAGATGCACATGAAAAATTTATTATTAACAAGTTTTACATAAATATTTAGATATGAATGCAAATGAGTTAAGCCATTACCAAGTGATAACTTATTAATATTCTCATACTAAATCAATTCTCATACGAAATCCTTGGAGCCTATTTCAACCCATAAAGAGAATTCTTCAACTTAGAAATAATCTTAAAGTGTTATACTAACAAAACCTAGGGGTTTTACATATAAATCTCCTCATAAAAAGCTTCATTCAAGAAGTGAGACTTCACATCCATATGTTGGATTCCTAATGAAAACTAATAGCAAGTGTAAGTGGAAGTACACTATAAATGTAATCTATATTAGCAATAGGGATAAAGGTTTTAGTATAGTGAAAATACCTTCTTTCTAAGAGATTCCCCTACTAATCAATAAAGCTTTGTGTTTTTCAATCTTACCATTTGATGGAAACATGCTTATGTACATCCATTTACATCCAACAACATTCTTTCTCGGTGGAAGAGGTACAAATTCCCAAATACAATTGTCCATTAAGAAGTTTTATTAATCTCCCATAACATCTTCTCACTTTTACATGGCATAAGCTTCTTGATAGAACTATGGATCATAGGTAGCCATGGCCATCGACATAATCTCAAAGTTAGCTTGTTGCTTCTGAGCATGGATCTTGTGAGTGTATAAAACATCACCTACATCATAACATGTTGCTTAAGATTTTTTACAACCCACTTGGGATGACAATCTTGAGTGACAAAAGAATATCTAGGTGTAAATATAGCATGTCAAGGAGACTCAACAAATGCTACCTCACCATTATATCACTAGAAACATCTAAATTAAGAAACAATAGAACATTAATAAGATAAACAGTAACATAATCAAATGCTATATGAGAAGTTGAAGAAGGGGACTTCCCTTCGAACATAATATCTATTCGAATAATGAAACCAAAAATAGATGGATCATATAAGTGGAATACCTTGGGCTCTTCATTGTAACAAAAAAAATCTAAATTTGTGACTCTTTCGATTCCAATTTCTTCCTTTCTATCATATAACATATGAACTCCAAAACCACAAGCAACAACCCTAAAGTGAGGAATATAAGACTTCCATCCATTCCAATATAAAATATGAACTCCAAAACCACAAGAAACAACCCTAAAGTGAGGAATAGAAGACTTCCATCTATTCCAATATTTTTTTAGGTGTAATGTTCCTAACAACCCTAGCAGGAATGTGCATTAATACATATGATGCAAAATCCACTTTCTCCACCTACAATTTGAAATCCAACCCTTAATCTAGAGAATGGACTTTATGAAAAAAGAATTTTGTTCTTCTTTATTGAGAGGTATACAATTTAGTTATTGATGGGATGTAATAAGCTACTTTATTTTGTAATCTATTAGAGTACAACGGCTTGGTCTTTACTCTTGGCTTTATTTAATGGTAAACCAAACTGCATTGGAGGTGCACATACATCATTGAAAATATAATGGTTTAAAAGAAAGTAGGGGCACATTTTAGTCAACCATAGTAGGAAAAAAATTAAACCAATGACAGAGAGCACCAGACAAACAGATGCCATTCCAGTCAGTCAATGGTGTTGCACTGTAGCATTGAAAATATAATTGTTTAAAAGAAAACAGAAGCACTTTTCAGTTAGCCTTAGCAGGAAAGAAATTAAACCAATGAAAGAGAGTGCCAAACAAACAGATGACATTCCCGTCAGTCAATGGTAAGAACAAAAATTAAAAATCAAAAGCTCACGTTGCCTGAGATATTCAAACTCTCGCGGGGAAGATATGCAAATTGTTAAGATGTTGAATTAAAGGACCTAAGAGTCTAAAAGATGCATTACCTCCGATGAAAGGATCTAACCCAAGAATGACATGTTTACCACATCCAATTGACGAAGCCATCCATTGCTTAATAATAGGCATAAAATCCATGAAATTTTTCCAAATAATATAAGCTACTGGGAACTTACAATCATCTTTGCACATCCAAGAATTCAGGTCGATACCTTTAATATATTTCATTTTTAGTACCAAATTCCACAATCCTTTATCTAATATACCTCTCCAGCATGACTTGTTAGCCAAGGACTGGGCAAACCAATATAAATTCTGAATACCCCATCCACCATTTTCCTTTGGCCTAACGATGTTTTTCCATTTAGTTAAGTGGAAGCCTGCATTTTTTCTAGCTCCTCTCCATATGAAATTAACAATGAGGTGTTGGATCCTATGGAGGATGGAGGAAGGAATCTTGACTAGACTAATCCAGTACACAGGGAGTCTTTGTAACACAGATTTTGCTAAAATAAGCCTTCCTCCCAAAGAGAGCCAATAGAAGGACCAATTTCCAATCTTCTTCTCAACCTTTTGAATTATCCATTTCCAATCTGCCACCCTGTAGTTGTTAGGTTTTAAATAAAATACCATGTATTTCATACCTTTTTCAATAGAAATAAACTGTATATTGAATGCTTCCCGCAACCTTTGCTCCAGACTGGGATCTATATCTTTTGCAAGGAAGCACGACTTATGGCAATTAAACCCATTTCAGAGGCAAGAAATTTTTTTGTTAAAATAGATTGAAACACCATCCAATCCTCGAATTTGCCAATTCCTAAAATGAGAACATCGTCAACAAAGAAAATATGTGAGATGATAGTCTCAGAAGCAACTTTGAAGCCATGAAAATATCCTACTTCCACAACCTTTTTCAATAATCTGCTAAAACACTCGACAACCAAAAGGAACAACAAAGGGGAGAGAGGGCATCCCTGTCGTAAACCTCGATAAATCTTAAAGAATTTAGTAGGGGAGCCATTTATTAAAACTTCCATGTTAACATAAGTTACACAAGCCATAATCCATTGGGTAACCTCCCATTTTAATCCAATCTGGATTAACAACAACCGTAGAAATTGCCAGCTCACTTTGTCATATGCCTTCTTTAAGTCCAAATTAAGAATAATTGAGCTTAACTTCTTAGAATTAGCAGTGTGTAAACACTCTTGAGTTATCCCCACAATATCATAGATCAATCTATCTTTAAGGAAGCCAAACTGTTCGAAGGAGATACTTGATGCCAATTTGTCTTTCAGCCAGGAAGCAATGATTTTAGAGATAACTTTATATACAAAGTTACAGAGGGCTATAGGCCTAAAATCATGAAAGGATTATGGCTTGCTCACATTGGGGATAAGGGAAAAGAAAGAAACATTGAGAGCTCCAGGAATATGACCTGTACATCTAGATTCCTCAACTGCCCTATGAAGATCTTCCCCCATAATGTCAAAGAAAGCCTGGAAGAGTTCATGTGTCCACCCATCTGGGCCAGTTCTTTTATCCTTTGGCATTCTACATTGCAACATTGTTATACAAATATTTTAATATTCAAATTAGAACCCTAATTCATACTTAACACACTAATAGATAAAGCTACATGGAGCTTACAAAATTTCAAAACCTTAGGTTATGACTTTAAACTAAAAAAATACTTTTTACTGTGCTAACTAATGTCATGAGTGCATGACTAACACTATTTAAAAAGCATGTTGGCACACACATGCCATAGTGTCAAATGTGGTGGACTCTTTATCCCTTTCAACTAGATTTTATAATAATATATTGTAATTGTAGTATATTTAATAATAATAATAATAATAATTATTACTATTTAATTTTAAGGTCGTCAAGATAGACATTAAATTGGTGTATGAGACACCCTGGTTTATAGGACGACCAAATGGTGCATACTATAGAATGAAATTTTATTTGTTTATATTATATATTATATCAATCTAGATCCATCTTAAGGATTTATTAAGTGTGGAGAGGGATCAAATTTCAAGGTGCAAACCCTTAAAATGGATCTAGGTTAATATAATATATGATATATATAATAAATTGCATGCTATATATAAAATTATACAATTATATAATAATATATAATATGTATTTTTAATAAACTTTGAGGAGGGTGGGTGTTTTCCCAAGTTGAGTTTAAATAACACAATGTTGGGATATTGGGTTAATCTTGACTTGGTCATATAGTAGTTAAGATAACCTTGATTTGGTCATTGAAGGGTTTACCATCATTGGTTTATGAGCACATGGTATTGGGTAACCCATCGTATTTGCTCATGGTATTACATATAATGAAACCTATTTAATGGCTTGAGATACTAGATTGTAATATGCCTCGTGTTTTCTCTTAGAGGTAGGCTTAGCCAGTGTAGTCTTGAGAGCATGGTGTAGCCGCATGTAGGCTAAGAAAAAATGAGAACTTTTTGTTCATCACTCTTGCTAACTTGGTTTGGAGTGTGAGATTTTTATGCAGAAAGGATTATCCCAAATAAATCTTGTTGTCTATGATTTGTTGTTTATTTCTGCAGAAAGGATTATCCCAAATAAAGGTTGTTAGCTAGACTGCTAGGGAACGCAATAATACTCTACCCATGGTGAGTGAGATAACCTAGGATTTAGGTCTAGAATGAAACCTCTTCCTGTTGAACAAGCTTGTGGGGTTGCAGTCCTAATGTATCTCATAGTCTCATCCATTTACCTAAGATATTTCGTACCATAACAGTAGCTAGGATTTACAGCCTGTGTTCGAAGCTCTATGGTCAAAAGATTTTCAGCTCTACTGGAATCTTGAAGCTAGCGAAGACTTCTTGTGAGTAGAAAATAACATTGTCCCCCTTATCCTCAAGACAATCTGGAGAGTAATCTAGCCCTATTCTTCAGAGCCCCATTCAACAATGACTTTGTATCTAATCCTACTTATGGTTGCTTATTCCCAAGCTTATTTTCCCTTCGTTCAAACACAAAATATCTCATATTTTCTATCCTAACCTCTCATGTCTTCTATTGAGGATTACGTTTCCTAATTGATTAATGGATTTCAGGCTGAATAGTTTACATTGATGTGAGTATTCAACCCTTACAGGCTGAAGAGTGAAAAGATAAAGTAGGAATTGCAGTTTAGATCATTATATCCTAAGGAGTTGGACGGAATTGCTCCTGAAGCTCAGGTGGAGGGAATATTTCTTGGACCACCTATACTTAAGAAGATCAATGAGGGAACGAAGGCCAACCAAAAAGATTCGAAGATCACACTCAAGGTCAGATAAAGAATGAGAGGACTACACTTGCAAGTGATGCCAAATCATTGGAAACATACAATGAACTTGCAATATTTTCAAGGTAAAAGAAAATAACACGTATATGGTGTGCTCCTCTCACTGATCCGTCAGAGGAGCACATCATATACCTGCTGTTTGATTTTACTTTGAAAATATTCCCGTCACATCATATACCTGCTGCATTGCATGTTTCCAATGCTTTGGCTCGTCTCTCACAAGTGTAGATTCCCGTCACTAATTTGATATCAGATTGTAGTCCTCCCATTCTTTTCTTTATCTGGCATTAGAGTGTAATCATTGAATCTTTTTGGTTTCCTTCATTTCCTCATTGATGTTCTATGTATAGGTGGTCCAAAAACAATTTCCTCCACCCGAGCTTCCATAACAATTTCCTTCAACTCCTCGTGATATAACGGTCTACGATGCAATTCCTCCATTCTCTTCTCATTCTCCTAAACACTTGAGCCTGTAAGGTTTGAATCCTCACATCCATGTTAATGCTTCCCAATGAACTAACATCAACACCATCAAGTTTGAATTCCAATATCAAATGTAAGTGAGGACATATGAAAATATTGATTGAGTGGAGAGGAACATTCTATAGCCTTTTCTACAGTCGAATATTAGGTTGATATGTGATTCTTTATTCGGATCATTCTACAGCCTATTCTACAACTAAATATTTGATCCCTCTAAAGTTTGTAGAATCAGAGTTAATATGGATCTATGCTAGTATTGATTGAGCGGAGAGGAACATTCTATAGGCCTTTTCTACAACCGAGTATTAGGTTGATATGTGATTCTTTATTCGGATCATTCTACAACCTATTCTATAGCTAGATATTTGATCCCTCTAACGTTGAGTTAAGATGGATCTATGCTAGTATTGATTGAGTGGAGAGGAACATTCTATAGCCTTTTCTACAACCGAATATTAGGGTTGATATGCGATTCTTTATTCGGATCATTCTACAACCTATTCTACAGCTAAATATTTGATCCCTATAATGTTCGTAGAACTGGAGTTAAGATGGATCTATGGTAGTATGATGTCTGATATAATGTTTTTAAAACTCATGAGTGAGAAAAACTTAGACATAGATGGATAATTGGTATTTAGGTTTCCTTTGAACTATGCATTTTCTCCAGTTGAGTTGGGTATTTTCTCCAATCGAGTCTACCTACAGATACGAGATAAAATGGAAAACATTTTTAGTCGAGTCTACATGCAGATACTAGAGAAAATTGAAAACATTTTTAGTGACTCGAGATAGCATAATTTCATGGTTGTTTTAAAACCGCCACATTTATCTATATTGATGTAAGCAGGGACAAAGTAACGATATTTTGTTATCACACATTCCAAAATTGGAAAAAATTATGAAATATACCCTCTCAATAGGAATAACTAGTTATAGATCCATCTTATAAGCCTTTAGTTTGTTCTTCTCATTTTGATTAATATCTTACATGCTATATTGTAAGAGCATATTTCTCGGCGGATCTGAATTGAGTCCTTAAAGCACAAGATTTGCCTGCACTCAATGGCAGAGGATTATATCTCGGCGAATTTATATATGAAGGTACACACTAGTATGATTAAATTATATTCATATGGATTTGGGATTTATTTAGATGAGTTGAGAGGCATTTTAAAATTTGAGGTATGTAATTCATTTGATTTCGTATATATATATATATATATA
>ML784669.1:218960-233524 GCA_009831015.1 Picea engelmannii
ATACATTGTAGGAAATATGGAGCTATATGAAAACTTAGATTTTTTTTATTTGATCTTAAATGTTTTTAAGATGTTTCAATCTATAAAATACTTAATTTTTTAACTTTTTTTTTTTTGAAAAAATGTAACTTCACTTCCACATAAAATGGATGCAACTGCTTTTCCGCTGAAAAAAATATATTGTAATTGGAATATGTGTTGTAATATATATTGTAATTGGAATATGAGTTGAGATATACATGGTTTAGTTAAAGATAAACTACCTAATTGAAATATGATCTAAGATGAATGGTTTAACAAATATTCCAATTCTAGTATATATTATACTGTAGAAGAAGATTAGACATTTTACAATTTTGAATATTTCTAGTTATAATTTTTTTGTTCAAATTGTAATTTTGGATTTGTTGAAATAATTGTTTTTAATAAAAAATGCTCCAACACCTTTTAATATTTATAGTGAAACTTGATTTTGCAATGTTAATGACACCTATCTCGAGAAATGTGACACCTACCTCGAAAACGTGTCATGTATTTAAGTGGTTTTTCGGCACATGGGTTTTGTCGATGGTTTTCTATTTCCAGTTAAGGAATTAGGTATTTGGACTAATCCAGGTCATTGGGTTAGGGTTTTGGATT
The DNA here is from genome assembly GCA_009831015.1 of Picea engelmannii. Lineage (NCBI taxonomy): Eukaryota > Viridiplantae > Streptophyta > Pinopsida > Pinales > Pinaceae > Picea > Picea engelmannii. The sequence goes on from ML784669.1 coordinate 219,600, forward strand.
CCGTTGGCTCCTATATGTATATTGTATTGTAAACACTGTATCACAATGAATCATATAGAATATGTTGGTTTTCCCGGTTTGGTTTCCAGGGGAAAATCTCTGTGTAATGTTTGTATTTTCCCTTGTATCTTTTCTGTTCTTTTTTGAATATCTGTTTACAGTAAATATTGTACAAGGTTATAATTTACACTATCAAGCCAAAATTATTCTTGTCTGATTTTAGACAAAAAATGTTGGTTTCTCTTCCCTTTATTTTGACCGGCCAAAAGAGGTCAAATTTATAGAATGTTTAGACTACAACTATTCCAATTGTTATGATATATGTGGAGAAATTATTTGGATATTAACACATATTCTAATTGTTGAGATGCATGTGGACATAGCATATACTCTTCATCTTAAGATGAATAATGTATATCTCAACATATTTAAATTATTGAGATAAGTGTAGAGATATGACACACACACACACACACACACACACACACACACACACACACACACACACACACACACTTATTCCAATTATTAATAAATCAAAGTTCTTGCAATATTGTTAAAATTATTCTATTTGTTGGGATATGTATAAAGAAATTTGCTCCTATTAGCACTCTGTAAATCTGTTTGGCTGATAAACAAACTTTGAGACCCAAAACTAGCCTTTCAGACCTGGAGAGGGCGTTCATAAGAGACTTTGTCTCGATACAAGATATGGCTTTAAAATGTCGGCTAGATTTAACACTGTCGGATAGTAAGTTTTGGTTCTATTGGCGCAAAAGAGTAAGACTTCGGGCTATGGGGTCGATTTAATAAAGCGATGGAAACAAATGACTCGCTGACTAAGCTTGAGAGGACAAAGGATAAGCGAGCAACATTCTTCAGTTTTAAAATCGTTGTGTGTGGCGAATAGAAAACAAAAGAAGCAACTCAGAGCACCGCTGAGGATGAATTCAGAGTTAACTTTAGAGGAAATATGTTTTGTCTAAATGGAACGAACAAGGGGTGTTGCGCAGCGAATCCACAGGTTCGAAATTTCATTCCGATTTAGACAGAAAAATATATGAATAAAGAAAACATGAAGTACATACTCAAGGAAAGGAAAAAAATACATCCAACTGCTACAATTAGAATCTTTTCATCAAAGCTACATGACTTTTGCATTAAGATTCGATCAAACTCAAATTACATTCAATAGACGTTGTCTATACTGATTTTGCCAACCAACCTAGATTACATTGAAAATATCAAATATGTAGGCCAGGGCGTCGCTTGGGCTACCCTGCTCTTCTAACTAATATCTCTAAAAACTAGGAAACTGGCTATTTTGCATTAAAAGACTCTTCGCATGACGCTTTTCCAAAAATAGACAACAGATACATATGGCTACATCATGACTATTTGTAATCCGCCATGAGAATTCAGTTATCGATCAGGTCTCGTCACGAGAGAGTGATGTGTCAATGCTTTCCTTCGATCAAATATTTGAATGGACAAGTGTCTGTCAGGGTCCTGCTATCTACTGTAATGACTTTGATTCCTGCCGCGTGCTCATTTGTTGGGGGAATGTGTGCGACAATTGGCTGCTGATTTTCATGGCCATTATCAAAATGAAAAAATGACTTAGGGAAATGTCTCCTTCAAAACTGTCAAGATTTGATTTCTGTTTGCGGATGCAGGAATGAAGTCAGCTAATCTTGTTTCTTATGTTCGCTGGTGAGAGCTGCACGGGCTTTCTCCTCGACCGCTTCACATTCTCTGGAATTATTTGCATACCTTTCTTCTGACAGCCTCTGTGCCTCGTACAAATGTATGATTGTATCCCACTTCTCTATGAGCTGTATTTTGAGCCACACCAAGTTCCCTTCACGACCTTGCGCTGTTGACACTTCAATGGTCTTCGTCGCTAGTTGTTGTCTCAACTCTCTGTTTTCCTGGTTAAGTTCAACAATAACTAGTTTCGCCTGCTTCAGCTGCTGATATGGATCTTGATCATTTGTACCTGTGACATCCATCCCCCTCATTCTTCTCCTACTTTATCGGCTTATACCTTCAACATGTTCCAATCGAACAACGCACATAAGTAATTTTTCAGCAACCGATCTTGTGCGGGACTCATCTGGGGTTCGATTTTACCCAACTTCCTTATTCTTATTTGGCCTACCCCTTCTTTGAGATATCTGTTTTTGGGGAGAGATGGTGTCTAATGTATTTCCTTCCTTCTTGGGTCTTTCTATTCTAGGTTCCACGCGGTGTGATATCATCGCTTCCACAGATAAAGGGAAAACTCCCTTTGGATCCTTGGGGATGCTTGTTGTGAGTGAGAACGAATCCCAATCTTTTTGGGTCTAGGGCCTGTTGATTCTGCTACTACGCGTTCCATTTATTATGTTTTGTAAGGTCTCCATGGCGTGACTAGTATTTATCTTACGCGCGGTGGATCCAACAAATGCACAAGGCAGAAAATTCGATCAACCTGGGCTTGCGTGAAAAATTACAAACAGTGTGTGGACCTTGTTTCATGAATAAAATGGGTGCAGAGCATCTAAAATTTATAACAAAGGGGGAAGAAGGAGGAATCATGCCAAAAAAAACTGAATTCATGGCGATTGGATGTTTCGAATTGAATTGCAGATTTTCCATGACACATCCTCATGTGTAAAGTACAGGCGATAAGGGCTGCAAGGCTATGTGAAACAAACACCATGATTTTTCATTCCCTCAACCTTCATAATGAGCTGATAATAGTTATCGCACTCATCGACGTGACTACCATTAACTACTTGACTCGACCTGGGGCACGTAGAGACTACCTTTTAACATGAATTGACTCTCTGGGAACAACATACACATACCATTTACACATGTTTCAACTCTGACATCCCTTCCCATTTCCAAGGGCCAACCGACCACTTGCTGATTTCAACCCCTTCATTTTTACGTACCTGACTTCACCTGTTTTGACACATGGGCTATAACTCGACTAAAAATGACTCTAATTTAAAGAAAAATGACGGTGCTAACAACTAGCTCCAACAGGGATGCTATCCTCCCCGCGAGGTAGAAAAGAACAGTAGACCAGGTGCCTGACCACTGGGCCTTATTTAGACTCTTCGACACTGCAATATGAAAGAAAAAACACAACCTAACATATCAACAAAGCTTCTAAAAGACTCAGCATAAACTCAGGGCCTTCACTTCGGTCTTCAATTTTCTACTGACCTACTGACTCGACAAAAAAATAAAACGACTATTTACAGTGACATATGACATAAACGGATTTTATTTCATCAGATAATGTTTGAGGAATCTGTTGATTACATGCCCCCAACCAAGGCATTCTCCATTTGATCCTTCTAGAAAATAAGTGTTTCTCCCGCAATACGCATTGACTCTGAATGGATCCATCCAAAGGTGGTCAAATTTTCCGTGCTTTCCTTTATCTTCATTTCTCATGTCCCATCTTAGCACTAGCTCCCCTACCTAGAAATCCTCCTTCTTAGAATGCTTGTCGAAGGTTCTCTTTATCCTCTCCTGGTGGAGTTGTGATTGATTGTATACCTATTCCCTCATTTGCTGTGTGTGAATCAACTGATTTATTCTCCTCTGTGTGTCATCTAGCTTGGCCTCCTGTTCTTGCATCAAATTTCTGACAGGAAACCCTAGTGTGGTAGGGAAAATTGCATCTGCGCCGTATACAATATGAAAAGGTGATGTTGAGATGGACTTCTTGGTGGTAACCTGATCTTCCCACAATGCATAGATAAGATTTTTATGCCAAGATTTATTATTGTCTTGCAGGAGTCTTTTGATGATCTTGGTTAGGATTTTATTTGAGGATTCTTCTAACCCGTTTCCTTGTGGGTAGTACGCTGTAGAATGACCCAGAGTTATATTGTAATCCTAACAAAAATTTTCCATCCTCTTGGACTTGAATGCAATCGCATTATCCGTTATGATCTTGATGGGGCATCCAAATTTTGACAAGATGTTTGTCTCCAAAAATTGGATGATGACTGCATTGGTAGCTTGCTTGGTGGGGATCGCTTCTATCCATTTAGTGAAGTAGTCAGTGGCCGTGAGTATCCATTTGTGCTGTGCCAAGGATGGATGATTTATTTCCCTTATGAAATCCAAACCCCACTGCATGAAAGGTGCTTCTACTGAGATCGTCTTTAGTGGCAGGAGCTGCAACTTTCTTCTACCGTCGAAAATATGACATTCGTGGCAGCTGGACACTTCTTTGTATATGTCTGCGAAGATCATATGCCAATACTGACCCACTCTCAGGATTTTGTGCATGGTGGTTTTCCAGTAGTGGTGCCCTCCACAATCACCTTTGTGGAATTATTCTATGGCTCGCTTCACATCATTTTCCAATAAACACCTCGACAACATTCCCCCAGGATCTTTCTAGTAGAGTGAGTCATCTAGGATGCATAACTTAACCGATTTAAGCTTTAGAAATATGGACTTGGTCTTACTTACACCCGGAGGGGCCTGGAGATTCTTCAACACATAGATGAGGTCTGCATACCACGATGAATCGACGAACTTCTGAGACACCTGCGCAGTCATTTCTTCCTAAGGACTTTCTGATAGATCATCAATGAAATTGATTTCTACTGTGTCGTAGTTCGACTGCACCATTAGCTTCACAAGGCCCTGACCCTTAATTAGTTTCGTAGGCTTGATCTCAAGATCATATTCTAGTATGGATGCTATCAACTTGCTTCTTCTCCATTCAGGGTTAGGTTGAGTCAGGATATCCTTTACTGAGTTTTTGGACACATAAGCAATGACATGGTAGTGAAATATGTACGTCATGAACTCCTTTAGGGCTTTCACTAAGGCGTATTCTTATTTTTCCATAATGTCGTACCTTAGTGGAGCATCCCTCAACATCCTACTGAAATAGACTATAGGTTTCTCAAAGTTCTCCTCGTCTTTATGCAACAACACGTCAGCAATAGCATGCTCTGAGGCGAATGAAAACATGATGAAATATTTCATGAAGTCTGGACTGGCTAGCAAAGGATCCCTAGTCAGTGCCACCTTGATATCTTCAAAATATTTCCCGGCTTCTGGATTCCACTTGATCTCATTTCCCTTCCTGAGCATGCAAGTTATGTGATTTATAATTTTTTCCAGGTTCGGGATGAATCTTCTCAAGAAGTTTACCTTTCCCAGGAAGGATTGCACTTCCTTCTTACTGCCTAGAGTGCCAATTTTTAGGATTCCATCAACCCTACCGGGGTCTATCTTAATGCCTTCTTTCAAGATAATGTGCCCCAATAACTTCCCTTCTTCCATCTCGAAATGTGATTTCTTCGGATTTAGCGATATGCAAAACTTCCTGCACTTCTGGAAAACTTTCTTCAGATGCTCAGGGTGTTGTTTGTTGGAGGCAGAGTATACTGTGATGTCATATAGATAGATCACAAGGAACTTGTCCTTTTCGTCGGCAAACGCGATGTCCATTTCCCTCTGGAAAGTGGCTTCGATGTTCATGAGGCTGAAAGGCATCTTGGGGTACATGAACGTCATCCAAGGAGTCGTGAAAGTAGTTTTTTCTCTGTCATCTGGGTGGACCATGATCTGATTATACCCCAAAAAAACATCCAGCATGGACATGTTCTGGGACCCCACCACCTTTTCCATGATATAGTCCATTTTCAGGAGAGGGTAGTGGTCCTTTAGGGAAACTTTGTTCAAGTTTCGAAAGTCCACACATAGTCTTATTTCGCCACTCTTCTTTCTTACAGGTTCAAAGTTAGCTACCCATTTCGAAAATCTTAAAGAAATGATAATCTTAGCTTCGAACAATTTCTTTACCTCTTTTTCAATCAACAACAGTAGTAGGGGATTTATTCATCTCAGCTTATGTTTGAAAGGCTTCTGGTCTTCTTTGAGAGGGATAACATGCTGGATTACTTTAGTGTCATACACCTTAAAATCGTCATATCTCCACATGAAAATGTCAGGGAAATCCTTCATGAGATTGACGTAATCCTACTTAACCTCTGGACTGAGCATTTTCGATAATTTGATTACTTCCGAGTTCTCCTCAATTTTGATGTTTTAGTCTTTGACATCCTCATCGTTTGCAATGATCGTGGGATTCCTGGCCACGTCATTTTCGTCGAACAACTTTTCCAGCGGTACTATCCCCTTTGGGATGATGTTATTTTTCAGTTGTACTATGTCCCTTCCTACTATCTAGTTCTGGAAAGGGTCATCATTACTGCGTGCATCCACGCTCCCATCTTCGTCGCAACAACATTCATCATCAATGTTTGTATTAGTGAACTCATCGCTCATTTGGAGAAACCTCTCCACCTTCTTTTCGTCTTCAAACACCTCCCAGTATTTGATATTATTAGGCACTTTCGACCTATGTTTGACTTCAATCTTGTATTTTTTGTTTAGGAAGATGGGGATTTTAAAAACCAAGGCTGAGGTGGCCAATGCATCGACAATCTGATTTTGCTCCCTTGGGATAGCAGATAGGTCATACTCTGAAAATTCTCCGAGGAGGTCCAGTGCTAAGTTTCTGTACGCTCTCAGCTTGGGGGGTTTTGTCTGATATATGCCTTTAACCTAGTTTATGACCAGTTCAGAGTCTTCGTGCACTGCTATCCTCTTTGTGCCTAATTATTTCAACACCTTTAGGCCCAGAATCAATGCCTCATACTCGGCCATGTTGTTTGTGCATTCAAACGTGATCTTGTATGAGAACAAATTTGTGCCCACTTCAGGGGGGCTTACCCATACACTGACACCTTCTACTTCCTTGCTAACAATGCCATCGAAACTCATGTTCCACATCTCATTTTCCATGCGGTCTTTTGGGTTGGCGCACTCTGCTGCTTCTCGTGCGGTTTCCTCATCGACTCTCATGATGGTTGTCGACTCTTCCCCTTAAAAACTCAATTCATTGTAGAATATAGAAGAACCAACCTCAGTGTCGATGGAGTATATGGGGTGGTTGTTTGGCTATGTTTTTCTGCTTACCATGTATTTTAATAACACTTCTCTATAAAACCATCTGTCCTAGCCAAAGATAGGAATGGTGGTGTATGACATGTGCATTTGCAAGGTCCCTTTTAACTTTGCAGCCCACAATCAGGACAACAACATGCCAAACTTAGGGGGTATGTCTGCCACGACCAAATCCATAACCATGTTCTTCGAAGGAATTTGGGCCAATGACACGACCAAGTCCTTGATGAGACCCAAGCACTTGAATTTCCTCAAATCAAAAGAGAAAGGGTCTTTATAGGGCCTGGTAATATCCAAACCCAATTCATCCATGATCACCTTTGGCATGAGGTTGTGCGACGCACCGGAATCCAGCATTGCATTATGCAGGGTCATGTCATGAACCTTTATATTGACGTAGAATGGAGGTATGTCCTCAGTATCACTTGTCTCCTCAACGCGTGGACCAACCAGATTAACAGGGTGATCATCTTGGACATTCAAAGTATCGGGGGTCGCTCCCATTTTCATAATTTTAATAATATTCTCCCGATACTCACCCTTTCTGATAAGTTTGTTGAATGGGACATATATTTTGATTTTATCCATTTCATTCTCAAAGTTAAAAGGGGGACAAACTTTTTCTACCTCTTTTCCACCCACCTCTCGACTTGCTTCCAGAGTTTTCTTCGGGGCCTCCTCCTTCGACTTTGCCTTCTCCGTCGCATCCTTAGTTGTGCTGGCCAGCCTCGGTCGACTTGTGGAAGGGGTGTCCACCGAAGGTTTCCTTATGGGATTTGTCTGCTGAGGCTCGGTAGATGCTTCCTTTCTCCTGAGGTTATATTTCTTCTGAAACTTCATGATGGCGTTCTGATAACCTTTTCTGAACTCTTCCATTTCCCAAGACAACATGTCATTAGTTTCCCCAATCCATGCATCGTCCATACCCAACATAAAATCGTCATTTATTCTCATGTACCGATCATGTTCGCTCTTTGTCAAAACACACGTGGGTTCTTGTCATCACAACAATGCATTTGGTCTTCCAACATATGATCAAAGTCTTCATATGTGTAGTTGTTTTGGAATGGAGGACTTGTCTACTAGTTGCCTTGATTTCTCTGCTCCCTCTGTTCCCTTTGTCTGATCTGAGGAACTTGACCCCTCCCGAGGTTCTGATTCTTGGGATGGGGGTCATGTTGTTCCCAGGAAACAGGTTTGTTTCCCACAGACATTTTATCCATTAGCTTCTCCATGGTTCTCATCATTAAGTCAAATTTGTTGTCTGTGGACTCGACATTGATGATTGCGCATCTCCTTGGGGCTTCTTATCACCTCTGTTGAATATTTGTTTGAAATTCCCCGACGCCATCATATTTACCTCAACTTTGATTGCATTTCTTATTATTGTGTCTATATTTTATGATCTTCTTTCTCTCAAAAACAAGGTGAAACCGTTGTCGAAGGAGTCGGCGTATCACAACTAGGTAGCCCCGGGAGGTGGCTGGATTTATGTAGGAATCAAGTTATAAACCTTCATGAAACAGGCTATGAATTCTTGCACCGTCTCCTCCGATGCCTTCTTCATATTATTGTACTGTGTTAAGAACTGCAAGGGGTTCTTATTGTCTCCCCATATAGTAATGAAAGACGTTTCAAACATAGTGAAGTCTTGAATGATTGTAGCCAGAAGGGCTTTGAACCACTTCCTCATCTCCCCCGCAAAAATTTGTGCCAACAACCTCATTTTTGCATCTGCATAGTCTACCTCTTCTAGGTTGAGAAATCGTTGAACCAATCTAGATGATTCTGGGATGAAACGTTCCCTTCAACATCGTAGAGCTTAATCCTCTGGCTGTAATTCTGGGGAAAATTATGTAGTTGGGATGGTAGAATGAGGGGGGTGAATCTGAAAGCCATGGCTCTAGGAAGGTTTTGGATTTGAGGGATATTATTAGACACTAGGGCTTGGAATCCCTTCTAGTAAAAACTATTTCGTCCAAGCTGGTTTCCGACTTAGACCTAGACAGGGTTTGCTCAAACAATGCATCAAAATCAAGGCCGTCGATGCTTTTCACACCGTCTTTTGGTAAGGAAAAAAATTTGTCCAGGTAATAGAACGGGTCCAACACTTGCTCTCTAGTCCTACGCATAATTTTCTTGGGGTTGTACATAGCCTTTGCAGGGTTTGGGTTATGATTTTCTCTAGTATATATCATCTTTGGAGCCAGGGTTCCTGAGCTTAGCTACTTGGAGCTACCGGTATTTTTGAATGGAGTCACCAGGGTAAAGGTTTCATCTGGTACAGATGTTTGTCCCTTTATTACCCTTAGGGGTCAAACTACAACGTTAGTCATTATCCCAAGGAAAATCTATTCTATTTCGTCCCCGACAACGATGCCATAATGTTAGCACTATGTAAATATGCTCGACTAATAAACATACGACATAGGTAACTATTTCAACCAACATTGAGACCCAAAACTAGCCTTTTGGACCTAGAGAGGGCTCTCTTGGGAGACTTTGTATAGATACAAGATATGGCTTTAAAATGTTAGCTATATTTAACACTATCAGATAATAAGTTTTGGTTCTATTGGCACAAAAGAGTAAGACTTTGGGCTATGGGTTCAATTTAAGAAAACGATGGAAACACATGACTTGATGACTGAGCGTGAGAGGAAAAAGGATAAGCAAGCAACAATATTCATTTTTAAAATCGTTGTGTGTGGCAAATAGAAAACAAAAGAAGCAACTTGGAGCACCTCTGAGGATGAATTCAAAGTTAACTTTAGAGGAAATATCTTTTGTCTAAATGGCGTGAACAAGGGGTGCTGCACAGCGAATCCATAGGTTCGAAATTTCATTCCGATTTAGACATAAAAAGATATGAATAAAGAAAACATGAAGTACATACACAAGGACAGGAAAAAAATACATCCAACTGCTACAATTAGAATATTTTCATGAAATCTACAGGAATTTTGCATTAAGTTTCGATCAAACTCAAATTACATGCAATAGACGTTGTCTATACTAATTTTTCCAACCAACCTGGATTACATTGAAAAGATCAAATATATAGGCCAGGGAACCCCTTGTACTACCCTTCTCTTCTAACTAATATCTCTAGAAACTAAGAAATTGACTGTTCTAGGTTAAAAGAGTCTTTGCATGATGCTTTTCCAAAAATAGAAAACAGATACATCTGGCTACATCATGACTGTTTGTAATCCACCATGAGAATTCAATTATCGATTAGGTATTGTCATGAGAGAGTGATATGCCAATGCTTTCCTTCGACCATATATCTGAATGGACAAGTGTCTGTCAGAGTCCCTCTATCTGCTGTAATGACTTTGATTCTTGTCGTATGCTCATTCACTGGGGGAATGTGCATGACAAGTGGCTGCTGATTTTCATGGCCGTTATCAAAATGACAAAATTTGTTAGGGCAATGTCTCCTTCAAAACTGTCAAAATTTGCTTTTTGTTTGAGGATGCAGGAACAAAGTCAGCTAATCTTGTTTATTTTGTTCGCTGGTGAGAGCTACACGAGATTTCTCCTTGGTTGCTTCACATTCTTTGGAATTCTTTTCATACCTTTCTTTTGACAGCCTCTATGTCTCACACAACTGTATGATTGTATCCTGTGCCTCTATGAGCTATATTTTGAGCCACGTCACGTTCCCTTCGCAGCCTTGCATTTCTGACACTTCAATGGTCTTCATCGCTAGCTGTTGTCTTAGCTCTCTATTTTCCTGGTAAAGTTCAATGATAGCTAGTTTCACCTGATTCAACTGCTGAGATGGCTCTTGATCATTTGTACCTATGACATTCGCCCCCCTCGTTTTGCTCCTACTTTCGCAGCTTGTACCTTCAACACGTTCCATCCGAACAATGCACATAAGTAATTTTTCAACAACTGATCTTGCGCGCGACTCATTTAGGGTTCGGGTTTCCCCAACTTCCTTATTCTTCTTTGGCCTACCCCTTCTATGAGATATCTACTGTTGGGGATACATGGATTCTAATGTATTTCCTTCCTTCTCGGGTCTTCCCATTCTAGGTTCCATGTGGTGTGATATCATTGCTTTCGCGGGTAAAGGGAAAACTCCCTTTGGATCCTTGGGGATGCCTATTGTGAGTGAGAACAAATCCCAGTCTTTTTGGGGCTCGGGCCAGGCATTTATGCTACTACGTGTGCCATTTATTATGTTTTGGGAGGTCACCATGGTGCGACCAATATTTATCTTACCCGCGGTGGATCCAACAAATGCAGAAGGTGAAAAATTCGATCAACCTGGGCTTGCGAGAAAAATTTTAAACAATGCGTGGACTTGGTTTCATGAATAAAATGGGTACAAATCATATGAAATTTATAATAGAGTGGGTAGAAGGAGGAATCATGCCAAATAAAACTGAATTCATGGCGACTGGATGTTTCGAATCAAATTTCAAATTTTCCATGGTACATCCCCGTGTGTAAAGTACAAGCGGTAAGGGTTGCAGGGAATACATGATACAAACACCGCGATTTTTCATTCCCTCGGCCTTCATAATGAGCTGATAATAGTTACCACACTCGCTGAAGTGACTTCCATTAACTACTTGACTCGACCAGAGGCACGTAGAGACTACCTTTTAACAGGACTCGACTCTCTGGGAACAACATACTTGTACCATTTACACATGTTTCAACTCAGACATCCCTTCTCGTTTCCAAGGGCCAACCGACCACTTGCTGACTTTGAACCCTTCATTGTTACGTACTTGACTTCACTTGTTTTGACACATGGGCCATAACTCAACTAAAATCGGCTCTAATTTAAAGAAAAATGGCGGTGCTAACAACTCCCAAAGAGTTTAATTTTTTTTTTGCTGGCATAATCGACAACTAGGACGGGCTCATACTTGTGACATGGGGTCGATTTTGACTGCTACCACTATAACCTCCACATGCACGACACACACCCCAAGCATAACACATGAGCTAGGCGAGGATTGAACCAATGACATTCCAAGGAGTGCCTTAATGATACACTCTATTGCCATCTGATCTACACACTTTGTGATAAGAATTTTAACATTTTAAACTCAACTAAGATATTAAAAAAATTAAAATACAACTTTGACATTTTGTTTTGTCCATTCCAATTATCCACATTAAAAAATGGTTTGTTTTAAGTGTCACTTATCAAACTCTCAGTTGTGGTCATTAAGTATATCGAAAATGGACTTGCTATATAAAAAGTGAAGTTAACGAAATCAATTTGTATATGAAACACATACAAATTCAAGGAGGAAACACATATTCTTAACCATTAGGTCCACTTAAGTTGTACTATACTAATATAATTTAAGGTTACAAACTGTCCATATGTCAAATATATGTGTGCGACCCTCCTCAAAATTCGAACATGTGACATATAAGAAGGCAACACATGTTTGCAACATTTAATAAGTACCATCTTTCATTAACATAACACTATTCATAATGATAATAATAAATTCGAGCTTTAAATAATAATGATATCTAAAAAATTCAACAAATGAAACTATTAGGGTCCTACACTAACCTCCCTACTTTGGGCTACCTAGAAGTTAGTTCATTAATGTATGCGACCATCTTCTTTGAATAAGGTCCATTAGATAATAGTGGATAGTTATTTAAAGTAAAATGGTCCTCTTTATTAAATAAAAACCACTAGGTACTCATTCATTATGGAGCACAATCAGTTAGGGTTTTGCTATTTGAGTATCTATTTAAAGAGATAGGAGGTTATGGAATGTTTTGTCCAGTATTGTTGCATTTGGAGCTTTTATTAGTGAAAGTTTTCCCCACCTTAAGAGGCAAGTGAACATTTCCTTCTAGTTTTCTCCACTTATTATCTCCATAGGCCTTGTTTGTGTTTTAATTTTAAGGGTTAAGGAACACTACAAGTGGTATCATACCTCTTTCCTTAGCCAACATGCCTCCAAAATTTAGTATATTTTTGTTTAGGCTATAGATGTATTTTGGTGTCTTTATATAATACAAAGAGATATCATTCCATGGGTAAAAGTGTGGTTGGGAAAGAATACATGAAATAAATACAAGTGGAATCATTAGAAGAAGCCTAGATGTTTTACGATTTTGAATTTTTACAGTTTTCCATCACCATAGTCTGATCATAAAACTTTTGTTGAAATTACAATTTTGGATTGTCAAAATAATTTCTTTTAATGCAAAATGGATTCAATGCCCTCGAATACCATTTTCTATCAATCCAAAATGATTATTCCCAAATTTTAGACAAAAAATGTCAATTTTCATTCCCTTTATTTTAAGAGGCCAAAAAGATCAAATTAATTAAACATTTAGACTACAATTATTCCAATTGTTGGTGTATGTGCAAAGCAATTATTTAGATACTAACACATATTTCAATATATTTCAATTATTGAGATGTATGTAGAGTAGCATATGTCGTTGATCTTAAGATGAATAGTATATATCTCAACGTATTCAAATTACTTAGATATGTGTAGAGATGACATGATCCATATATACACATATTCCAATTGTTACTAAATCAAAGTTCTCCCAAGATTGTTAAAATTATTCCAATTGTTTGGACATGCACAAAGAAGTTTTCTCTCGATATTTTAACATTTTAAAATTAACTAAGATATTAAAAACATATTTAAATATAACTTTGACATTTTGTTTTACCCATTCCAATTATCCCCAAAAATGGTTCCTTTTAAGTGTCACTTATCAAGCTCTCAGTTATGGTCATTAAGTATATTCAAATTTGACTTTCTATATATATATAAAAAGAACAAAATCAATTTGTATATGAAAGTTAAAGTTTGAACTTGTAATTTTCAAGGAGAAAACAAGTGTTCTTAACCATTAGGTTCACTTAAGTTGTACTATAGTGATTTAATTTAAGGTCACAAACT
>ML784669.1:237220-255437 GCA_009831015.1 Picea engelmannii
CTTTGGTCTGAAGAATGCTGCAGTGCTGAAAGCCCCAAATTCTGAACCAGAGAGTATTTACTTAGCAACTCGAACACAGATGCGTGTCAATAGATCTTGCCGGTTTAATTTGTTTATGTTGCTGTTTATGTTCCCCAAGGGTTAGGTATTCAAGGGTTCTACAGACAAGGGTTTGCCCTATGCTATAACTCTCTGATATACGTGCGGGGTCCAACAGTAGTACTCGGCTCAATATCTCAGGGCACTAACTAAGGAGGATAGACCGTACCCTTAGCCGTACTACCCGACTACCCAGGTACTAGAGAGTATCTTCCTGAGTGCTGTTCTTGGTGACACTATAGCAGTCCGGTAGCCGATAGGTTTATCTAAAGAGGGCTTCAGAAAATCTAGGCCGATCCGTACACAGGTGTTGTCTGATGTGCTACCACTCGAAGGGGTACCAACAGGGGTTCAAGGGTGGCCAACAGATGTGTGCTTAATAACCACTTGTATTTCCTGCGTGTATGAATCCCTCAACCGTGGGTTTATGCACGTAACGACAGATCTCTGTGGCTTAAAGACGCTGGAATACATCTCTACCCTGAAAAAAAAATACCCACAATTTCTGCCAAGGAAAGTGCTCTGATACCACTTGCAAGATACCAGATCTATAAAATATGCAGAACGTAAATAAAATGCTAGAAATGGAAGAATAACAGTAAAATATCCAACATAATCTTCACAATACACAGAAATGATATACGAAATAGCAATAGAAAAACACTTTGATTCAGAAAGAAATGTTTACAGGCCTCTTCGAGGGGGCAACCTCCAGTCAAGCAGCGCTCTGTTAAAATAATCTCCAAGCTAGGGTTTTCATACCCTCGACCCTTATTTATACTAAATGTGTCTATTAAGAGAAGCATCTAGAGGAAGATCCTTCTAGAAGCGGAATCTTCTATTAGGTCTTCTTACATCTGCCTTATTCTATTTTATTGAAAGGTCTTATTAATATTGACCTTTGTTACATCCGAATACATTGATCTACCTATGTGCGGGTTAAGACCTTAACATTGACACATATTCTAATTGTTGAGATTTATGTGGATATATCATATACTGTCAATCTTAAGATGAATAATGTATATCTCAACATATTCAAATTATTAAGATATGTGTAAATATAGCGCACGCACGTGCACACACACTCACATTCCAATTATTACGAGATCAAAGTTCTCACAAAATTGTTTAAACTATTCTATTTGTTGGAATATGTATAAAGAAATTTGCTCCCAAGGAGTTTAACATTTTTTTTCCTTGTGGAATCGACAACTAGGGCAAGCTTGTACTTGCGTGACATGGGATCTATTCCTACTGCTACCACTATAACCTCTAGGTGCACTGCACACCCCCAAAGCACAACACACAAGCTATGTGAGGTTTGAACCAATGACATCGCAAGGAGTTCCTTAATAATACACTATATCACCAACTGATCTACACCCTTGGGGGCAAGGATTTTATCGTTTTAAAATCAACTAATATATATGTGGAGAGATTAGTTGGATATTAACACATATTCTAATGGTTGAGATGTATGTGGATATATCATATACTGTCAATCTTAAGATGAATAATGTATATCTCAACATATTCAAATTATTGAGATATGTGTACATATAGCGCACGCATGTGCACACACACACATTCCAATTATTACCAAGTCAAAGTTCTCACAAAATTGTTTAAATTATTCTATTTGTTGGAATATGTATAAAGAACTTTTCTCCTAAGGAGTTTAACATTTTTTTTGCTAGTGTAATCGACAACTAGGGAAATCTTGTACTTGCGTTACACGAGATCGATTCCGACTGCTACCACTATAACCTCCAGGTGCACCGCACACCCCCGAAGCACAACACACAAGCTAGGCGAGGTTTGAACCAATGATGTCGCAAGGAGTGCCTTAACAATACACTCTATCACCAACTGATCTACACTGTTGGGGGCAATGATTTTAACGTTTTAAAATCAACTAATATATTAAAAAAAAACAACTTTGACATTTTGTTTCATCCAATCCAATTATCCACATTAAAAAATGGTTCATTTTAAGTGTCACTTATCCAACTCTCAGTTATGGTCGTCAAGTATATCCAAAATGGACTTGCTATATAAAAATTGAAGTTAACGAAATCAATTTGTATATGAAACACATACAAATTCAAGGAGGAAACACACATTCTTAACCATTATGTCCACTTAAGTTGTACTATACTAATATAATTTAAGGTTACAAACTAGCCATATGTCCAATATATGTGTGAGACCCTCCTCCAAATTCGAACATTTGACCTATAAAAAGACGACGTTTGTAACATTTAATAAGTACATTCTTTCATTAACATAGAATTATTCACAATCATAAGAATGAATTCAAGATTTAAATACTAATCATATCTAAAAATTCAACAAAAGAAACTATTAGGGTCCTACCCTACCCTCCGTATTTTGGGCTACCTAGAAGTTAGTTAATTATTGTATGTGGCCATCTTCTTTGAATAAGGCCCATTAGATAGTAGTGGATAGTTATTTAATGTAAAAGAGTCATCTTTATTAAATACAATCTACTAGGTAGTTGGTTCTCGTTGATCATGAACCACGAGTAGTTAGGGTTTTTCTATTTGAGTATCTATTTAAAGAGTTAGGAGGCTATGTAATGTTTTGTCAAATATTGTTGTATTTGGAGATTTGTTGAGTGAAAGTTTGTCCCACCTTAAGAGGAAAGTGAACAACTCTTTCTATTTTTCTGCACTTATTATCTCTATAGGCCATGTTTGTGTTTCAAGTTTAAGGGTTAAGGAACACTACAAGTGGTATCAAAGCTCTTTCATAAGCTAACAGGCCTTCAAATTTTAGTATATTTTTGTTTAGGCTGGAGATGTATTTATATAATACAAAGCACTATCATTTAATGGGTAAAATTGTGGTTGGGGAAGAATGCACACAATAAATACAAGTGGAATCACTAGAAGAAGGCTAATGTTTTACAATTTTGATTTTTTTCAGTTCACCATCACCAGAATCTGATCATAATTTTTTTTTTGAAATTAGAATTTTGTATTGTTAAAATAGTTTCTTTTAATGCAAAAATGGATTCAGTTCCCTCGAATACCATTTTCTATCAATCCAAAATGATTCTTCCTAGATTTCAAACAAAAAATGTCAATTTCCCTTCCCTTTATTTTTAGAGGCCGGAAAAGATAAAATTCATTATACATTTAGACTACAACTATTCCAATTGTTGGAATATGTGCAAATTAATTATTTGGATACTAATACATATTATTGAGATGTATGTGGAGTAACATATATTGTTCATCTTAAGATGAATAGTATATATCTCAACATATTCAAATTACTGAGATATGTATAAAGATAACATGATGTATATATACACATATTCCATTTCTTACTAAATCAAAGTTCTCCCAAGATTGTTAAAATTATTCCAATTGTTTGGACATGTAAAAATAAGTTTTCTCCTGAGATTTTAACATTTTAAAATTTTAAAATTAACTGAGATAATAAAAACAAATTTAAATATAACTTTCACATTTTGTTTCATCCATTCCAATTATCCACACAAAAAAAATGGTTCCTTTTAAGTGTCACTTAGTAAGGTCTCAATTATGGTCATTAAATACATCCAAAATTGACTTTCTATCTAAAAAGTGAAGTCAACAAAATCAATTTGTATATGAAAGGTACAATTTGAACTTGTGATTTTTAAGGAGAAAACACATGTTCTTAACCTTTAGGTCCACTTAATTTGTACTATAGTAATTTAATTTAAGATCACAAATTGGCCATATGTCAAATTGATGTGTGAGACTCCCCTTGTGTGTATGACAAATGAACCCCTCCATTCATTGATTTGAATGCTTGGTTTATGGAGGTTGACATATTCTACCCTCCTCCAAATTCGAACATGTGACATTTAAGAAGGAAACATGTGTTTGTAACATTTAATAAGTACCATTTATATTAACATAACATTATTCATAATCATAAGAATGAAAGTTAAAGTTCAAACTTGTGATTTTCAAGGAGAAAACACATGTTCTTAACCATTAGGTCCACTTAAGTTGTACAATAATAATCTAATTTAAGGTCACAAACTGACCATATGTCAAATTGTCGTGTGAGACTCCCCGTGTTTGTAGGACAAGA
The DNA here is from genome assembly GCA_009831015.1 of Picea engelmannii. NCBI lineage: Eukaryota > Viridiplantae > Streptophyta > Pinopsida > Pinales > Pinaceae > Picea > Picea engelmannii. Next base: position 241,436 of record ML784669.1, read on the forward strand.
GAGCCCCTCCATGCATTGATTTGAATGCTTAGTTTATGGATGTGTACAGAATCTACCCTCATCCAAATTTGAACATGTGACATCTAAGATGGAAACACATGTTTGTAACATTTAATAAGTGCCATCTTCCATTAACATAACATTATTCATTATCATAAGAATGAATTCAAGCTTTAAATAGTAATGATATTTTAAAAATTCAAACAAACAAAACAGTATATAATAATAACATTTATTTGTCTAATATAATTTATAGTATGTTAGATAGAGTCAACCCCACCTTTGATCTAGAGTATCTAGTCAAGCCTGCCTTTGAGTTAGTTGACCACCTTTGATCTAGAGTCTCTAAGCAACTCTATCTTTGAGATATATTATTTAAAGAACTATCAAGCACCAATTCCTACTCCTTTGGGCACACAACCACTACTAACTCCTTAACTAATCACCACCTTATCACATGAACACAAACACATAACTATATGAATTGGTAGTAACATTGACATCCAAATTCTCCATTACACATAATGTGCACTGTCACAATCCACACTAACTCAACATCCATTGCAATACCCTAGTTTTAGCCCTCATATTATAATAGACTAAATCATATATTTTGTAATAAGGTGGTTTATTCAATGGGTGTCAATCCAAGAGGGATAAGTTGTAATAACCCTGTAATGTAAAATTTTAATATGTTTTGTAAATATTCCTAGCTTAGAGCCCAATGTAAAGCCTCAATTAGTGAATGGTCATAATTCCAAGTTGTGGGCTTGGTTGGGGTGTTATGTTTAAATGTTGTAAAACTGAAACATAATTGTTATAGCAAGATTTGCCTCACCATTGCTATCTTGCACAGAGGGCCTTTTTCCATTTCCCTATGCAGACTTATCAACCCCTTTTTGATAAATGTAGATCCAAAAACATATATTTTTCCACATATATGCTCCCTAACTACTTTGCAAGATGCGTATATGATTGGTGCTCCTCTACAGCTCGCGTATATCAGGATTTGTGCCTAAAAATACAAAATGAGGTTGGGTTTCCATGTCACGACAAAAGATCTCTGATCTTTGGCCTTCCATATACTGGAAACGTTCTGAATCGGCCCTTCAATTGCGTTTTGGAGGCTATAAGAGCACAATTTCGAGCTATGGAAAAAGAGGAGAAAGCATTCAACTTTAAGAGAAAAGTTACTCTGGAGAAATTACTTCATATTGAGTCTGCATCCCTTTGTCCCTCAAGTTTGAACACAGTGTTCAGCCCCCAAGCTCTTTCCTTATTATCAAGAGGACCTCATTACCTCTTTGCTATGAGCTTGCCTTTGGTGGAGGGTTTAAGTGGTGGAGACCCAGTTGGAATGAACTTCGTTTCTTGGCTTCGAACCGTGCCGACATGGAAGTGTGTAATGTTGATACTTTTGTTGATCAATTATTAATAGAAATACTCCTTTCCCGTCCTATCAATATCTTGCAAATATATGATTATTATCCATGGGCATGTTTGTAATGTTTATTAATGGATTGTGATATCTGATGTGCTAATTTATTTTATATATTGTCACTATATACTTGCATCGCTTGTTTGTTGAGAACTTCTTGTAGGTGTAAAGATTTGGGTCAAAGTGCTCAACGGTGGAACAACATCAAACAATTGGATCGAGGTAGGATTCTTCCTCGTATTGCACATTAGTTTATATAGCACATGTTGGAATTGAGTTGATTTATGCAGTCATACCTGTTTGTTGTGGTTTACCCTTGGACATAGAGAGTTTTTCCCTTGTAACAAAATTGGTGACCATACTGGGGAGGTTATTCCTTCTAAGGGTTGAAGTACTTTTTCTTCTTACATTGCTCTTTTTCCTTTGTGTTTCTTGTCGTATCATTGCTGGACAGACTTTGTTCACTCCGGGTCTGAGTTTTCATCCTTTTACCCTTGCCTAGCCTTGTTTCAAAGCATATACAACCTTTTTTTCTTGACAGTCGCGTATACACGCGTGCTGTCTCACTGCAAGAAGCATATATACACCATTTTCTCTTGAAAAATCGTGTATACCACTTCCCCTTTCTTGCTTGCTTGGTTTAGTGACTGTTGGGTAGGTTTTGAGGATCACTGAGCCTTCTTAGGTCTCTGTGGTGCCTGTTGAGATTACCTGGGATGACAAGAAACCTGTTTGGAGTTGAATTTTTGGGTGGCGTATTTCTCTTTGTTTTCCGTTTTTTATTTTTCCTTGGTAGTTGGGTTGTCTGCTTAGCTTCTTGGTATTATGCTCGAGTGATTTCTTTTATACACAATAGAATTTATATATCAAGTCGCTTATTAGTCCATACATTTTCTTTTTAATACATTGAAAATACAAAAAAATAGGTATTTTGCATTGGTTGGTATTTTTGTCTTGGAACCTTTATCATTAGCTTAGCACATTCAACGAAAGATTGCATTTTACTTCTGAGTTGCAGAGTTAAAATTGAAGATTGCACTGTTTTTATTTAGCATATTATTCATTGAAAAGTTAAAGTTAGGCTTTTCATTATATCTATTTTTATTTTCATGCAGAGTCATAACACAATGAGTTTCATTTCCATACCTTTTTGAGTAATCACAACCAATAAAATTTACGCTTTAAACTAAAATTGATTAGTAACAATTTTATTATTTAGGGTGCACAAACTAGCCTAGGATTTAGTGCCTTGGAATAGGATTTTGTGAGTAAACTTCTCCAAGGCAATTAAATCAACATATGTGTATGAGACAGGGAGTTGAGAAATCCATTGTATAATTGGTAATATCAGGATGCTCCACTCACACCAGAGTTAAGCACGAGGTCGCATGAAGTTTGTTGAAGGGATAACCCCTGGATACTCGCCTAGAGTCAGAGATATTTATGTGGATTTATTCGTATTTGGGGATCTTGCTAGTATCCATACCTCTCTGAGAGGCAGTACTTTCAAGGTTTTGGGCTTTGCTACCCTACCCATATGGTAATCCATACTTACGACTATTCACCTATGCATCGGTTATACAGTGGTTGATTAGTTGCTTGACTTAGGTTTCTCATAGGTTACTTGCAGGGGTTATTCTGCTTGTATCCTGAGTCAGATAGGGATTAGACAACACACAACCTTTATAGAATATTACCTCTCCGGGGGGATCTGAACGACTAGTTGTTAAGCCTACGAGGGCCCTTATAACTGATTCCGTTACCTCCAAACTTTAGCAGGGAGTCTTAGGTCCCTCATGGACGAGGCATACCTTCTTTAGCGAGGGAGGCCACTCAACCACTTTAGCCTGTTTGCATGCATATTGGCCATTTGAATTTTTGGTATGCTATTTGATTACTAGTTGGCCGTAGGTTTGTTGAAAGTCATAAGTCATAGTGGATTCAGACCAGCTTCCTCGCAGGTCTTGTCGGTTGTTACAGTTACCACTGGTTTTCGAGCTATTACCTTCTAAAAGGTGTAGAGTTATCGAGAGTGGTACACACACATCCACTTTTCAGACTTGTGATCCCACAAGGATGAGTACTCAGTATAGTCTTCAGAACATTGGGAGTTCATCAACTCCCAATCCCACTATAGTTAATTGCACTCCTTCGACACTTGCAGCCGCTACAGTTGAAGTGTCAGAGGCCTACACTGGTACTATGGCTCGACCCATAATCAATGCTTCATCTCTTTCCTCTAACCCTTTTGGGGTTTTTGGCCACTCACCGAGTTACAATGTTCAGACCATACCCATGGCTACTAGTCCATTTTCTTATGGTATGCCAAGTTTCACTTCGCAGTTTTCGACTGCCATCCCAGCTGTTGGCCATAATGCTAGCCTTGGACTTGGGGGCACTACACCTCCTTACACTCCTTTTCTGTTTGGTAGCTCTCATGTTCCCCAAGCGAATCCTAATGTAGGAAGTGTCCCCTTCCTTAACCCCGGGTTTAATCCTTCTACGGCTGGATGGAACAACCAAGATGGCAGACAAGTTCTGCCCTATATCCCTATCCCCTCGATGCCGAATTCGACCAATACTTTTGGCATAAATAATCCACTTAAATCCTCCAGATTCCCACCTGGAGGAGGTCAATCTTATGTCTTGGGCACCCCCCAACCTGGATCTAATCCAGTTGGGGGCAGTTTTAACAACCCTTAGTTTGGAGCTAATCCAACTGGGGGAAATTTTCATAACTCTTATCAGAACATTCCTGCTGGAATGATGCCCAATCCTTCTTTCATGAATCTTCCTGGAGGAGGGTCTTTTAATTCCAGAAAAGGTTCCAGTCTTACCAGAATCTTAGATGGAATGCAGCTACTAATACTCAGTCTTTTGCGGGAGGATGGGGTCAGGTGTTGCAACCCTGTATTCCCTTTTTGGCCATGCTTAATCTGCCAGATTTGTCTAAAATAATGAATGACCCGGTGAGTCATGATCCCACATGCCCCCCTGTCCCCACCAAGATTCCGTCAGACATTCCAAAGTTTGAGGGTAAGAATGGCAAGGACCCTGGTGATCACGTCACTACTTTTCACCTCTGGTGCTCATCAAATTCTTTGAATCATGATTCTATTAGGTTACGATTGTTTCAGCGCATTCTTATCGAGATTGCGTCACAATGGTATATTGAGCTACCTAGGGGGACATATGGGTCTTTTCAATAGTTAGTGCTGGCCTTTCTTAACCATTTTCAACTACCCGTTCGTTATGATGCTGGCCTTGAACTTTTGTCAACTTTATGCCAGGATTCCGACACTCATATTTTGGACCATATCCAGAAATGGCATAGCCGAAGATGGTTAGTTAAGATTCCCATACCCCTGACCTTTCTTTTAGAATGGTTTTTAAAGTATTTTCACTCTCCTATTTCAAAGGATGTTGCTACTTTCTGGGGTCTTCAACGAGAAAGAGGCCATTTTTAGAGCCCAACAATTCGATTTGATCTATGCTCAGTTTGGGATGTTATACCACCTTCTTCCCGACGCACCACAGTTGACTCATGATCCTAGATAGAGTCCTGGGCCCCATACCAATGGCATTGTGGGGTCCACCAATGTAAATTCCACAGACTCGACAATGAAGTCTGCTAGAGGACCAACTTCATCTGGATCCTCCAAACCCACCCAATCGGCGGATGTACATTCTGTGCAGTCATCGAAAAACCCAAATGGTGACCAACAACCAGATGGGAATAAATGGAAAGGTCGAAATAATCGTAGAGGTGGGAAGAATAAACCCAAGGACAAGAATAATAATGGAAAATAGAACAATAATGCTGGAGAGGGCACGAAAAAAAAGTGCAAGGTTAAGTTTCATTGTAAACTTTGTATAGATGATCACCTTACACACTTATGCCCCAAACTTGTGGAGGCTGCGAGGCTTTTAAATCTTCTGCCCATTGTGCTAACAAATCCTTTTCCTCACAACCAACACTTAGCCTTGAGTTCTTTGAATGCCGAAAATGCACTTGGTGGGAGTCAAAATCCACCACCGCAATATGGCGACCATGTTTGTATCAATATGGTCGACGCGAAAATTGATATAGCCACTTGCTCTCAATATTACGACTCTTCAAAAGCTAGTACCAGCCTAGAAGCTCCTCCTCCACCCCCGGAGATGAATTTACAGATCGAAAAACCAGAGCCACCACCTTGTATTCCGAAAGGAGTATTCAAGTGCTCTACCCATAACCCTAATTCTAGATCCGCCCATAACTACTCTATTGTTGAGGATCTGGGCCAAACACCTTGCGCTATGTCTGCTTTGGAGGTACTCCAAACGTGTCCATCATAGAGGAATGCCTTACTCTATGCCTTAGGAGCTCTAGAACCTAGTGGCTTGAAGATCATTAAGTTTGATGTCATGGACATGAAGCCTCTCTTACCCTACCATGTGTCTTTCCAAATCCACGTGGAGTATTCTAAATATACCATCAAATGAGCAATCATTGATGAAGGTGCTGCCACTTGTGTGATGTCCTTAGTCTGTTGGAAAGCTATCAGTTCTCCAACCCTTTCAAAGTCATCGACCATGTTGACTGCATTCGACAGTCATTCCTTCTACCCTCATGGTATTCTCCCCACCTTTCCGGTCTAGTTAGGTGGGAAGATGGTAGAGGTGGAAGTAGAGGTAGTTGATGCACCTCTCGATTATAAATTGTTACTAGGTCACAATTAGACTTATTCTATGGTCACCTTCGTATCATCCATTTTCCGCACGCTTTGTTTTCATCATCAGGGGGAGATTGTGACGATCGACATGTTATCCTTTGTGTACTATAGCCTGAACGCATTTGTTGGACCGTCGATCCATGTGGTTGAAAATTCTCAGTCGGCAACTGAGAATATCAGTGTCGAAATGTATTCTTCCCTCATGGGTACTTTGGACTTCTTGACACTGACTCACCACATTTACGCCATGTCCAGTACGCCCGCTTCAGTAGAGAGGTCCATCCCTTTCCGCAGTTCTTATTTTAGTGACCCTTGGACCCTACCTTCTCCAACTTCGTCGATTGAAGGTCAGTCGCATGCTGCATGGCTATGCCACTATCGACAACAAATATTTCATATCAAGCTATCCTTGACTCTTCTGCCAATCCCGATCCTGTTCCCTCTCAGACAGTCAAGGATGATCCAGTTCTTAGGACCATGTGGACCACTTCGTTATCTTGTTCACATGATTTCTTGGATGAGACTTTGTCTTTGGATGAAGCCATCCTTGAAGCCATGAATTTTAACAAGAGACCTTGGGACAATATGCATCATCGATCTTGTTTTCTCCCAAGTATTGAAAGAATTGAGCAGGATGATTTTAGATCTAACCTGAGTGAGATAGTCGATCACATCGTAGTTCCACTTGATACACATGGAATTTACACTGAAGGGAATATGGCGAGTATTTCTCTTACCGTCCAGATCGATATCTCTCGTACCCCTGACAAGATCGAAAATGTAAATATAGGTGTAGATTGTTCGCCAGAAGAGATTCTGATCTACACCAACCTCTTCAATGAATTTTGAGACGTATTCGCTTGGTCATATGAATAGATTCTAGGGATCGAACCCCATATTGTCGAACATGAGATTAGGACTTACCTAGATGCTAAACCCGTTCGACAATGTCTTAGAGTTGTTAATCCTAGGAAGGCCCCAACTATTAAGGCATAGGTAGAGAAGCTACTTAATGTCGGCTTTATCTACCCAATTCCCTTGACTGGATGGGTATCCAACCCCACTCCCGTAAAATAAAAGCAAGGAACCATCCGCGTGTGTATGGACTTTCGTGACATGAACAAGGCTTGTCCTAAAGATATCTTCTCGATGCCTTTCATTGATCATATTCTCGATGAGTGTGCGGGAAGTGAAATATTTTCTTTTATGGATGGATTTTCAGGCTATAACCAAATCTAGATCTAGATCATATGTCCTTGGGGCACGTTTGCATACTGAAAAATGCCTTTTGGCCTGAAAAATGTCGGAGCAACCTTCCAACAAGCCATGACTTTCACTTTTCATGATCTCAAACACATAGTCAAAGCTTACCTCGATGATCTTGCTGCTCACTCTCACAAGAGAGTGGATCATGCTACGCACCTTCGATTGGTTTTTGAAAGATGCTGCTACTATAGAATCTAACCCAATCCTCATAAATTCATCTTTTGCATTAGATCTGGCCGTCTCTTAGGATTATTAGTCTCTGAGATAGGGATCATGGTAGATCCACTTAAGGTTGAGTCAATTCTTCAGTTGCCTCCCCTGCGCACGATTAGACAACTTTAAGGTTTACAGGAGAAAGCTAACTTTTTGCATCGGTTTATTGTGAATTATGCCAATATAACTGAGGGTTTCATGAACCTATTAAAGAAAGACACCCCGTTTATCTGGGATGAGTGATCCCAACAGTATTTTGACGCTTTAAAGAAATCCTTGGTATCATCCCCTTTGCTGAAATCTCCTGATTACAGTAGAGATTACTTGTTGTATATCGCCGCGTCTGAAGAGACCATTGGTATGGTTCTAGTTCAAGAGGATGATGAGCTCTGTGAGGACATCATCTACTATCTCAATCAAAATTTAGTTGGTCCTAAACATAATTAATCACACGTTGAAAAGCTAGCTTTGGCTGCCGTCCACGTAGTCCAACGTTTACGACACTATATATTGCTTTGCAAAACTACTGTGGCTGCCGATGTTAATCCATTTCAATACATCCTCACTAGACATATCATAGGCAGAAAATATAATAAATGGATTGTCATCTTACAAGAATTTGATCTTGACTTTTCTTCAGCCAAGTCCAAGAAATCACTAGTTTTTGCAGAGTTAATATTTGATTTCCCACGATTAGACGAAGATGTTATTCATGTCGATTCGTTTGCAGATGAACACATTTTCCTCGTCTCATCGTTCAACCCCTAGTATGGAGATATTGAGCTCCGCGAGGACATCATCTACTATCTCAATCAAATTTAGTCGGTCCTGAACGTAATTACTCGCACGTTGAAAAACTAGCTTTGGCTGCCGTTCACGTAGTCCAACGTTTACGACACTATATATTGCTTTGAAAAACTACTGTGGCTGTCGATGTTAATCCATTTCAATACGTCCTCACTAGACGTATCATAGGAGGAAAATATAATAAATGGATTGTCATCTTACAAGAATTTGATCTCGACTTTGCTTCAGCCAAGTCCAAGAAATCACTAGTTTTTGCAGAGTTAATATCCGATTTCCCACGATTAGATGAAGATGTTATTCATGTCGATTCGTTTGCAGATGAACACATTTTCCTCGTCTCATCGTCCGACCCCTGGTACATAGATATTGTTTTATATCTTAAAACCTTGAAGTTCGCTCAGCATCTCTCGCAAGATGATTGACGACGTGTTAGATACCAAGCCAAAAAGTATACAATCGTCGGAGACACTTTGTATCATCGAGGAATAGATAGTATATTACATCATTTCTTAACTCACGAGGAAGCCGAGTTAGTCCTTAATGATTGCCACAAAGGGGCTTGTGGTGGTCATCTATCCGGGCTTGTGACAACCCAAAAAATCTTGCGAGCCAGTTACTTCTAGCCCACCATCTTTAAAGATTGTATTGAAGTGGTTAAGAAGTGTCACCCCTACTAGGTGTTCACTCGAAAAATGCACTCACACCCAACCCCTCTTCACCCAGTCATTACCATCAGTCCCTTTACCAAGTGGGGAGTAGATTTCATTGATTGCAACCCAACTTCGGCTGGGGGGCATCAACACATTATCGTGGATGTCGACTACTTCACCAAGTGGGCCGAAGCCATGCCTACCATGAAATCTGATGGGAAGACTGCAAATTTTTTCATATTCAACCAAATTATCACCCGGTTCGGTATCCTGAGTGAGATTGTCACTGATCATGGAAGTCAATTTTAAAATGAAATGATGATAGAACTAACGTCTAAGATGGGGTTTAAACATGATCACTTGTCTCCTTATTACCCCCAGGAAAATGGGCAAGTAGAGGCCGTCAATAAGTCTCTCAAGACCATCTTGCAAAAAGCTATCAGTCCGAGCAATTCCAACTGGCACATCATGTTATATCCTGCACTTTGGGCATATTGAACCTCGGTTAAGAATGCCAGTAGTTTTTCTCCTTTTTAGTTAGTACACAGTGTGGAGTCGATACTTCCCGTTGAATGCAAAATCCCTTCTCTCAAATTGGTAGTTGAGCTCCTACCTGACACTTCAGATTTAGAGCGACGCCTTGTACACCTAGAGAGTCTTGACGAGCAGCGTCGGGACACCTTTACGATTATCGAGGCAAACAAGAAATGTGTCAAGGTTCAGTACGATAAGTCTTTCTGTCCTTAGTTGTATGCTGAGGGTGACTTGGTCCTCTTGTATGACCAAGCCAAAGAATTGCTAGGGGTAGGCAAGTTTAAACCCATGTGGCATAGTCCTTATATCATGCGATGTGTTCTAGAAAAAGGAGCCTACAAGTTGGAAGATTATGAAGGGAATAAATTGGCTGAGCCCAGAAATGGGCTCTACTTAAAAAAGTATTATGCTTGATCCCTGGGCTTGGGCAAAACCCTTTGTATACTAATGTAAATTTAGTGCATATACACCTTTTCACCTTTTTTGTCTTTGGCTTGCTTATTGAGTTTTCCCTTTTGTTGGCAGATGTCAATAGAGTCTTTGGTCTACGTAGGATTCGTAGACAGAGCCAGTTGTCATACACGGAACTTAGCTTCCATTGCTTGGGTGATTTACTTGCCCGAGGGTCTGCTAGTGTCTTCAGGTGGTGTATGCCTAGGGCCATCCACGAATAATGTGGCCGAATACAACACCGTCATAGAATTATTGCGCGATGCTATCTCACATGGTATTCGCTCTATAGAGGTGTGCCTGGATTCTCAGTTAGTTGTATGTCATTTGAATGGTCGTTACCATGTGCGTGATCCAACGTTACTCCGTCGATTCCTACGAGTACATATTTTAGAACGACAATTTGATTTTATTACATACTTTCACATTCCTAGAAGTTCTAATCATGTATCCGATGCCTATGCTAATTATGTTTTGAATTGGCATTTGTCACATTAATAAAGTAAAGAAAACCATTAAATCAATGTACACATTGTAAGATATAAGTACAGCTGAAGATCCCTCTTTATATATTTCCAAAAAGTATGGTGTTTTATATTACAAAATTGGGGCTAAAACCCTCAAAAATACATATACAACCGATATACATGTCCCATGAAATCTATGCATGTGGCACCGGATGAGTCTTGTGATAGCAAACCACGCCATTGGTGAGACGCCAAAAGAGTCGTACCCATGCTTTAGGTACACCGACAACTTGCCTCTGCATGGATTTAGGTAGATCCTCCACCTGAACCATAGGAATCCTCCGTGTCAAATGCGACAGGTTGCCCTGCACGTTCTGAAGGACTCTCTTCGCCTCTCCTCCCACTGCCTCATATCCCTAGTGCCTCCACCTATGTTGTAGGAATCCCTTTGTCCATTGCAGACCCACATCTGCAACCACACAATTATCGAGTTAATATTTAAAAACACCATCCAACAAATATTTTTGTTCTTTTAAATACAAAAATACAAAAAATGAAATATATAAAAAATATTATTTACCTATTATTTACATGACTTTACAATGAGCCTCATTTCTCATTCATGCACATGCAGCCTTATTACCTGCAGACTCCCAAAAAATGAGTCTTAGTTAAGCTCTTTTCCGACTCATTATTAAAAAATGAAAATATTTCTGAGTGATTTGTCCCTTTCACACTCATTAAAATTGGATTTGAAAGATCATGAATCTTAGTTAATCTCTTTTCCAACTCGCTATCAAAAATGGAAAAGATCGCCAAGTGAACTTGTCTTTTTCACACTCGTAAATTGGATTTGAAAAGACGTCTATTTGGCACAAGTTTACCCCTTTTTTCACACCAAGTAGACTAAAAGATATAAAAAAAGGACATTTTTTGGCGTTAAATTGTGATTGCATCTCATGCCTTTGCTTGCAGTATTGAGCCATTAGCTGGTTCTCACTTTGTGTTATAAACCATGGCCCAAGCAGTTTACATCCCCAACCAAGCAGAGCCTTGTTGATATCCTTCACAATTTGACACCCTATACCTTGGAAGGAACATCACCCCGAGTGTTCATATCCCACATGCATTTCCTTGCATTGAGCATAGGTACATTCCACTGCTGGAACTAGTTTTTCTTACTTGCGACACTCGTTCCCTCCTCTATATCATAGCATTCACTTGTTATGAAAAAAAAAAAAAGATGGGCGGGAAGGGAGTACTATATTGTAATTGGTAGTAGTCGTGTCACCTTTGAACAAAGAACAAATTTATTGAGTCCTTGCGTCATCATAATTTTGGGTTTAGCATGGCCTTAGGAAGATGATCTCATTACAAAATTTTCTCTTCCGACTGGTTAATCTTCCAGTCACTATAGAGAACATTATGGATGCCTCCTGCATCTAGTTGTCACATAATTAAGTCTATGCTACTATAGTCCACTGTATGTCTCATTCTCTTGTTCAAAGGAAGTCTATCAACCTGTGTCGACCACTCCTTAGAAATCTTGACTTTGCATGTCAGCCATACCCTCAGTTTGTCTTAGAATCACATGATACTTTGGTCTTATGATGCACCTTGGCCATAATTTCATCATTGGTAGGTCACCTTGAACCCAACAATCGACATTTCATCATGGGTCATTGACTGGGTGGTCTCCCTTATGTTCAAAGGCAAGAAATCTATTCACACTTTGGGATTCGTGCAGTGTCTTGGATACCATTAGACTTATTGGTGGTTTCCTCGCCTTTGTCAACAATTTTCATCATTGGTTGCTATTCAAAGGGTCTTTTTCATGTACTTCTTGCATTTGGCACACGTGAAATACACATAGAGTCATTGGTTCGTGAACATGTTCTTCGTCCGATCTCCACCAAATCATGAAGCTCCTTCTTCGTTCCTTGTGCTGACTGATGAGAGATGCCTTAATTCTCTCCTTTCAGTGGGTCTCTTTCCATCGAATTCAGCTCATGTATTCTGGATATGAGACCTAGAGTTTTATGAGTACCTTGAGGCTTGCAGTCATTAGTGGCAGGCTCTCTCACCATTGACAGATGGGAATACATCAATGTCTCCTGATCAATGGATCTCTCAAGTGTTCGACACCAGCTCCTTTATTCACATTTGTAGAGATGTCACTAATACATTTGGGTCAAATTCCGACGGTGTGTTCGATGCAATTGCCACTTTCTATTGTCGGAAGACCGACAAACTGCGGGCCCCCTCAAACGTCGTTTCACAGGATGTCATTTTTTTGACGACCTAGTTTTCATCTATATTGCGACGTTATATGACACCACGTGTCATCATAAATTGGATTGTCCAACCCCATATTGACATCATAAGACCAACGTCTAAGTTGTGGCAATACCGACGTTGTAAACGTGGCAAAAGGGACGTTTCAAACGTGGCAATACCGACATTGTAAACGTGGAAAAAGAGATGTTTAAAATGTGGCAATACCGATGTTGTAAACGTGGCAAGAGAGACGTTTCAAACGTGGCAAGAGAGAAGTTTAAAAGGTGGCAAAAGAGACGTTCTAAAGGTGGCAAGAGAGACTTTTTAAAGGTGGTAAGAACGATGTTTCAGAGGTGGCAAGAGAGACGTTCTGAAGGTGGCAAGACTGACAGGACGAGGTATTAGCTCCGACGTGGTTGCTATGGGAGAGAAACTCTTGGACGTGGCAAGAATGACGTTCATCACGTGGCAAGAGCGACAACCTGGAGTTACTAGCTCCGACGTGGTTGCTATGGGAGAGAGAATCTTGGAGGTGGAAAGAGAGACGTCTTTAACGTGGCAATAGCGACGGGAAGAGAGTGAAAGACGTCGCAATTACCACCTTTGTGTAGGTATTTAAAAAAAAATACAATATCAATATCAAGACCTAATAGTCATTCCAAGCCCAAAGGAGGAGTAAGTCATATAGGTGTCAACTAGTGACCCACTTAATAGTTTCCTTTGGCTTTCCCTTGCACTAAACGTTGGGTTTTTTCTTTTGAGAGTGTCTAAGAGATAAAAAGACCCAATATTGTGAATGAACTGACATTAAGTTCATACATGTCTAACAGATCCTTCAAACTTTTACCCAATGAAACATGCTGTCACAACTTCTATCCTAATGAGATTACTCTTGGTATCATCTCCACAAGCATGAAGACCTAAAATATGAGGTATGCAAAATTTGTGCATGGCAAATCACTTTAAAAATGAACTTGTGTCTAACTACATGTTCATCTCCTCTTCTGTAAATGACGTCCATAGCAGAACCATACAAAATTAGTCAAACCTACCAAATAATAATATCATAACCATTATGGCATTTCAATGTCGAACATAGACAAGTTATCACATATCAAGAGAACATCAGTTTCCCCGAAAAGCACTTCCAAAGTTTCTCCTTGAGGTTAAGAATTCTCAATGTTT
>ML784669.1:282077-310946 GCA_009831015.1 Picea engelmannii
CTCTTTCACATTTAATATGATACAGTAATATGTTTCTTTCCCATAAAGTTAGATTTACTTTATTACATAACTCCTTGATCATATGTATAGATTAGCTATTGAATATATTATTTGCTTTCACTTTGGTTGGTTTGTGCTGTTTTTATCTGAACGGTGCAAGAGCATTGGAGTAAAGCTTGGAACAACAGAGACCTAAGGAAAGCGTTCATAAGGTATGTCCATAATCCTTATCTCTTAGTTCACTCAATAGGCTAGATCTAGGGAAAGAGTAGTATTCTGTCCTGTTTTGTTCTAGATCCAGGTGGAACTAGGGAGATCGGTTCGTGTCCGCACTTACGGATTAATCCTCAAACACACACCATGTTCCCTTGATGGCCTTACGCTGCTGACACTTCAATGGTCTTCGTCGCTAGTTGTTGTCTTAGCTCTCTGTTTTCCTAGTAAAGTTCGACGATAACTAGTTTCGCCTGCTTCAGCTGCTGATATGGATCTTGATCATTTGTACCTGCGACATCCGCCCCCCTCATTATTCTCCTACTTTATCGGCTTATACCTTCAACATGTTCCAACCGAACAATGCACATAAGTAATTTTTCAGAAACCGATCTTGTGCGGGACTCGTCTGGGGTTCGAGTTTACCCAACTTCCTTATTCTTATTTGGCCTACAACTTCTTCGAGATATCTGTTGTTGGGGAGAGATGGATTCTAATGTATTTCCTTCCTTCTTGGGTCTTTCCATTCCAGGTTCCACGCGGTGTGATATCATCGCTTCCGTGGGTAAAGGGAAAACTCCCTTTGGATCCTTGGGGATGCCTGTTGTGAGTGAGAACGAATCCCAATCTTTTTGGGGCTGGGGCCTGTTGATTCTGCTACTACGTGTTCCCTTTATTATGTTTTTGGAGGTCTGCATGGAGCGAATAGTATTTATCCTGTGCGCGGTGGATCCAACAAATGCACAAGGCGGAAAATTTGATCAACCTTGGCTTGCGAGAAAAATTACAAACAGTGCGTGGACCTTGTTTCATGAATAAAATGGGTGCATAACATCTGGAATTTATAACAGAGGGGGAAGAAGGAGGAATCATGCCAAAAAAAATCTGAATTCATGGTGATTGGATGTTTCGAATTGAATTGCATATTTTCCATGACACATCCTCGCGTGTAAAGTACAGGCGATAAGGGCTGCAAGGCTATGTGAAACAAACGCTGTGATTTTTCATTCCCTTGACCTTCATAATGAGCTGATAATAGTTACCGCACTCATCGACGTGACTACCATTAACTACTTGACTCGACCTGGGGCACGTAGAGACTACCTTTTAACATTACTTGACTCTCTAGGAACAACATACACGTACCATTTACACATGTTTCAACTCTGACATCCCTTACCATTTCCAAGGGCCAACCGACCACTTGCTAACTTCAACCCCTTCATTGTTACGTACCTGACTTCACCTGTTTTGACACATGGGCTATAACTTGACTAAAACTGACTCTAATTTAAAGAAAAATGATGGTGCTAACAACTGGCTCCAACGGGGATGCTATCCTCCCCGCGAGGTAGCAAAGAACAATAGAATAGGTGCCTAACCACCGGGCCTTATTTAGAATCTTCGACACTGCAATATGAAAGACAAAACACAACCTAACATATCAACAAATCTTCTAAAAGACTCAGCATAAACTCAGGGCCTTCACTTCAATCTTCAATTTTCTACTGACCTACTGACTCGGAAAAAATAAAACGACTATTTACAGTGACATATGACATAAACGGATTTTATTTCATCAGATAGTGTTTGAGGAATTTGTTGTTTACAGGCCCCCAACCAAGGCATTCTCCATTTGATCCTTCTAGAAAATAAGCGTTTCTCCCGCAATACGCGTTGACTCTGAATGGACCCATCCAAAGGTGGTCGAATTTTTCGTGCTTTCCTTTATCTTCATTTCTCACGTCCCATATTAGCACTAGCTCCCCTACCTAGAAATCCTCCTTCTTAGAATGCTTGTCGAAGGTTCTCTTCATCCTCTTCTGGTGGAGTTGTGATTGATTGTATACCTATTCCCTCATCTGCTGTGTGTGAATCAATTGATTTATTCTCCTTTGTGTGTCATCTAGCTTGGCCTCCTGTTCTTGCAACAAATTTCTGGCAGGAAACCTTAGTGTGGTAGGGAAAGTTGCATCTGCGCCGTATACAATCTGAAAAGGCGATGTTGAGATGGACTTATTGGTGGTAACCTGATCTTCCCACAATGCATAGATAAGATTTTTATGCCAAGATTTCTTATTGTCTTGCAGGAGTCTTTTGATGATCTTGGTTAGGATTTTATTTGAGGATTCTGCTAACCCATTTCCTTGTGGGTAGTACGCTGTAGAATTCCCCAGATTTATATTATAATCCTGACAAAACTTTTCCATTCTCTTGGACTTGAATAAGGTCGCATTATCCGTTATGATCTTGATGGGGCATTCAAATTTCGACAAGATGTTTGTCTCCAGAAATTGGATGATGATTGCATTGGTAGCTTGCTTGGTGGGGATCGCTTCTATCCATTTAGTGAAGTAGTCAGTGGCCGTGAGTATCCATTTGTGCTACGCCAAGGATGGATGATTTATTTCCCCTATGAAATCCAAACCCCACTGCATGAAAGGTGCTTCTACTGAGATCGTCTTTAGTGGCATGAGCTGCAACTTTCTTCTCCCGTCGAAAATATGACATTTTTGGTAGCTGGACACTTCTTTGTATATGTCTGCGAAGATTGTATGCCAATAGTGACCCACTCTCAGGATTTTGTGCGCAGTGGTTTTCCAGTAGTGGTGCCCTCCACAATCACCTTTGTGGAATTATTCTATGGCTCGCTTCACATCATTTTCCAACAAACACCTCGACAACATTCCCCTAGGATCTTTCTAGTAGAGTGAGTCATCTAGGATGCATAACTTAACTGATTTAAGCTTTAGAAATATGGACTTGGTCTTACTTACACCCGGAGGGGCCTAGAGATTCTTCAACACATAGATGAGGTCTGCATACCACGATGAATCGACGAACTTCTGAGACACCTGCGCAGTCGTTTCTTCCTGAGGACTTTCTAATAGATCATCAATGAAATTGATTCCTACTATGTCATAGTTCGACTGCACCATTATCTTCACAAGGCCCTGACCCTTAATTAGTTTCATAGGCTTGATCTCAAGATCGTATTCCAGTATGGATGCTATCCACTTGCTTCTTCTCCATTCAGGGTCAGGTTGAGTCAGGATATCCTTTACTGAGTTGTTGGGCACATAAGCAATGACATGGTAGTGAAATATGTACATCATGAACTCCTTCAGGGCTTTCACTAAGGCATATTCTTATTTTTCCATAATTTCATACCTTAGTGGAGCATCCCTCAATGTCCCGCTGAAATAGACTATAGGTTTCTCAAAGTTCTCCTTGTCTTTATGCAACAACACATCGACAATAGTATGCTCTGAGGTGAATGAAAACATGATGAAATCTTTCATGAAGTTTGGACTGGCTAGCAAAGGATTCCTAGTCAGTGCCACCTTGATATCTTCAAAATATTTCCTGGCTTCTGTATTCCACTTGATCTCATTTCCCTTCCTGAGCATGCAAGTTATGTGATTTATAATTTTTTCCAGGTTCGGGATGAATCTTCTCAAGAAGTTTACCTTTCCCAGGAAGGATTGCACTTCCTTCTTACTGCCCAGAGTGCCGATTTTTAGGATTCCATCAACCCTGCTGGGGTCTATCTTAATGCCTTCTTTCAAGATAATGTGCCCCAATAACTTCTCTTCTTCCATCCCGAAATGTGATTTCTTCAGATTTAGCGATATGCAGAACTTCCTGCACTTCTGGAAAAATTTCTTTAGATCCTCAGTTCCGATGTTGCAGTCTTTGACATCCTCATCATTTGCAATGATCGTGGGATTCCTGGACACGTCATTTTCGTCGAACAACTTTTCCAGCAGAACTATCCCCTTTGGGATGATGTTATTTTTTAGTTGTACTATGCCCCTTCCTGCTATCTAGTTCTGGAATTGGTCGTCATTACTGCGTGCATCCACGCTCCCATCTTTGTCGCAACAACATTCATTGTCAATGTTTGTATTAGTGAACTCATCGTTCATTTGGAGAAACCTCTCCACCTACTTGTCGTCTTCAAACACCTCCTAGTATTTGATATTATCAGGCACTTCCGACCTATGTTTGACTTCAATCTTGTATTTTTTGTTTAGGAAGATGGGGATTTTAAAAACTGAGGCTGAGGTGGCCAACACATCGACGATATGATTTTGCTCCCTTGGGATAGAAGATAGGTCATACTTTGAAAATTCTTCGAGGAGGTCCAGTGCTAATTTTCTGTACGCTCTCAGCCTGGGGGGTTTTATCTGATATATTCCTTTAACATGGTTTATGACCAGTTCAGAGTCTTCGTGCATTGCTATCCTCTTTGTGCCTAATTATTTCAACACCTTTAGGCCCAGAATCCATGCCTCATACTCGGCCATGTTGTTTGTGCATTCAAACGTGATCTTGTATGAAAACAAATTTGTGCCCACTTTAGGGGGGCTTACCCATATGCTGACACCTTCTCCTTCCTTTCTAACAATGCCATCAAAACTCATGTTCCACATGTCATTTTCCATGCGGTCTTTTGGGTCGGCGCACTCTGCTGCTTCCCGTGCAGTTTCCTCATCGACTGTCATGATGGTTGTCGACTCTTCCTCTTAAAAACTCAAGTCATTGTAGAATATAGAAGAACCAACCTCAGTGTTGATGGAGTATATGGGGTGGTTGTTTGGCTACGTTTTGCCGCTTACCATGTATTTCAACAACACTTCTCTATAAAACCATCTGTCCTAGCCAAAGATAGGAATGGTGGCGTATGACATGTGCATTTGCAAGGTCCCTTTTAACTTTGTAGCCCATAATCAGGACAACAACATGCCAAACTTAGGGGGTATGTCTGCCACGATCACGTCCATAAACATGTTCTTCGAAGGAATTTGGGCCAATGACACGACCAAGTCCTTGATGAGACCCAAGAACTTGAATTTCCTCAAATCAAAAGAGAAAAGGTCCTTGTAGGGCCTGGTAATATCCAAACCCAATTCATCCATGATCACCTTTGGCATGAGGTTGTGCGATGCACCGGAATCCAACATGGTGTTATGCAGGGTCATGTTATGAACCTTTAGATTGATGTAGAATGGAGGTATGTCCTCAATATCACTTGTCTCCTCAACGCGTGGACCAAACATATTAACAGGGTGATTGTCTTGGACATTCAAAGTATCGGGGGTCACTCCCATTTTCATAATTTTAATAATCTTCTCCCGATACTCACCCTTTCTGATAAGTTTGTTGAATGGGACATATATTTTTATTTTATCCAATTCATTCTCAAAGTTAAAAGGGGGACAAAATTTCTCTACCTCTTTTCCACCCGCCTCTCGACTTGCTTCCAGAGTTTTCTTCGGGGCCTCCTCCTTTGACTTTGCCTTCTCCGTTGCATCCTTAGTTGTGCTGGCCGGCCTTGGTTGACTTGTGGAAGGGGTGTCCACCGAAGGTTTCCTTGTGGGATTTGTCTGCTAAGGCTCGGTAGATGCTTCCTTGCTCCTGAGGTTATATTTCTTCTGAAACTTCATGATGGCATTCTGATAACCTTTTCTGAACTCTTCCATTTCCCAGGACAACGTGTCATTAGTTTCCCCAATCCATGCATCATCCATCCCCAACATAAAATCGTCGTTTCTTCTCATGTACCAATCATGTTCACTCTTTGTCAAAAACACACGTGAGTTCTTGTCATCAAAACAATGCATTTGGTCTTCCAACATATGATCGAAGTCTTCATCTGTGTAGTTGTTTTGGAATGGAGGACTTGTCTACTATTTGCCTTGATTTCTCTTCTCCCTCTATTCCCTTTTTCTGATTTGAGGAACTTGACCCCTCCCGAGGTTCTGATTTCTGGGCTGGGGGTCATGTTGTTCCTGGGAAACAGGTTTGTTTCCCACATACATTTTATCCATTAGCTTCTCCATGGTTCTCATTATTAAGTCAAATTTGTTGTCTGTGGACTCGATCTTGACGATTTCACATCTCCTTAGGGATTCTTATCACCTCTGTTGAATCTTTGTTTGATATTCCCCGACACCATCATATTTACCTCAACTTTGATTCCATTTCTCATTATTGCGTCTAGATTTTATGATCTTCTTTCTCTCAAAAACAAGGCGAAACCGTTGTCGAAGGAGTCGGCGTATCACAACTAGGAAACCCCGGGAGGTGGCTGGACTTCTGTAGGAATCGAGTTATAAACCTTCATGAAACAGGCTATGAATTCTTCCATCGTCTCCTCCGACGCCTTCTTCATATTATTGTATTGCGTTAACAACTGCAAGGGGTTCTTATTGTCTCCCCATATAGTAATGAAAGACATTTTAAACGTAGTGAAGTCTCGAATGCTTCCAGCCAGGAGGGCTTTGAACCACTTCCTCATCTCCCCCACAAAAATTTGCACCAACAACCTCATTTTTGTGTCTGCATAGTCTACCTCTTCTAGGTTGAGAAATCGTTGAACCAATCCTAATGATTCTGGGATGAAACGTTCCCTTCAACATCGTAGAGCTTAATCCTCCGGCTGTAATTATGAGGAAAATTATGTAATTGGGATGGTAGAATGAGGGGGGTGAATCTGAAGGCCATGGCTCTAGGAGGGTTTGGGATTTGAGGGATATTATTAGACACTAGGGCTTGGAATCTCTTCTAGTAAAAAACTACCTCATCCAAGCTGGTTTCTGACTTAGACCTGGAAGAGGTTTTCTCAAACAATGCGTCAAAATCAAGGTCGTCGATGCTTTGCACACCGTCTTTTGGTAAGGAAAAACTTCTGTCCAGGTAATAGAACGGGTCCAACACTTGCTCTCTAGTCCTGCGCATAATTTTCTTGGGGTTGTACATAGCCTCTGCAGGGTTTGGGTCAGGATTTTCTCTAGTATAGATCATCTTCAGAGCTAGGGTTCCTGAGCTTCGCTACTTGGAGCTACCCATATTTTTGAATGGAGTCACCAGGGTAAAGGTTTTATCCGGTACAGATGTTTGTCCCTTTGTTACCCTCAGGGGTCAAACTACAACGTTAGTCATTCTCCCAAGGAAAATCTATTCTATTTCACCCCCGACAACGATGCCAGAATGTTAGCACTATGTAAATATGCTCGACTAATAAACATACGACATAGGTAACTATTTCAACCAACTTCGAGACCCAAAACTAGCCTTTCGGACCTAGAGAGGGCTCTCTCGGGAGACTTTGTATAGATACAAGATATGGCTTTAAAATGTCAGATATATTTAACACTGTCAGATAATAAGTTTTGGTTCTATTGGCACAAAAGAGTAAGACTTTGGGATATGGGGTCAATTTAAGAAAACGATGGAAACAAATGACTTGATAACTGAGCTTGAGAGGACCAAGGATAAGCAAGAAACAATCTTCAGTTTTAAAATCGTTGTGTGTGGAAAATAGAAAACACAAGAAGCAACTTGGAGCACCTCTGAGGATGAATTCAAAGTTAAATTTAGAGGAAATATGTTTTGTCTAAATGGCGCGAACAAGGGGTGTTTCATAGAGAATCCATAGGTTCGAAAATTCGTTCCGATTTAGACATAAAAAGATATGAATAAAGAAAACATGAAGTACATACGCAAGGACAGGAAAAAAATACATCCAACTGCTACAATTAGAATCTTTTCATGAAATCTACAGGAATTTTGCATTAAGTTTCGATCGAACTCAAATTACATGCAATAGACGTTGTCTATACTAATTTTTCCAACCAACCTGGATTACATTGAAAAGATCAAATATATAGGCCAGGGAACCCCTTGTGCTACCCTTCTCTTCTAACTAATATCTCTAGAAACTAGGAAACTGGTTGTTCTGGGTTAAAAGAGTCTTTGCATGATGCTTTTCCAAAAATAGACAATAGATACATCTGGCTACATCATGACTGTTTGTAATCCACCATGAGAATTCAATTATCGATCAGGTCTTGTCATGAGAGAGTGATATGTCAATGCTTTCCTTCGATCATATATCTAAATGGACAAGTGTCTGTCAGAGTCCCTCTATCTACTGTAACGACTTTGATTCTTGTTGCATGCTCATTTACTGGGGGAATGTGCACGACAAGTGGCTGCTGATTTTCATGGCCGTTATCAAAATGAAAAAATTTGTTAGGGCAATGTCTCCTTCAAAACTGTCAAGATTTTCTTTCTGTTTGAAGATGCAGGAACAAAGTCAGCTAATCTTGTTTATTTTGTTCGCTGGTGAGAGTTGCACGGGATTTATCCTTGGTTGCTTCACATTCTTTGGAATTCTTTTCATACCTTTCTTCTGATAGCCTCTATGCCTTACACAACTGTATGATTGTATCCTGCGCCTCTATGAGTTGTATTTTGAGCCACATCACATTCCCTTCGTGGCCTTGCGTTTCTGACACTTCAATGGTCTGCATCGCTAGCTGTTGTCTTAGCTCTCTATTTTCCTGGTAAAGTTCAATGATAACTAGTTTCTCTTGCTTCAACTGCTGAGATGGCTCTTGATCATTTGTACCTATGACATCCATCCCCCTCATTCTGCTCCTACTTTCGCAACTTGTACCTTCAACACGTTCCAGCCGAACAACGCACATAAGTAATTTTTTAGCAACTGATCTTGCACGCGGCTCATTTAGGGTTCGGGTTTCCCCAACTTCCTTATTCTTCTTTGGCCTACCCCTTCTATGAGATATCTACTGTTGGGGAGACATGTCTTCTAATGTATTTCCTTCCTTCTTGGGTCTTCCCATTCTAGGTTCCACGTGGTGTGATATCATCGCTTTCACGGGTAAAGGGAAAACTCCCTTTGGATCCTTGGGGATGCCTGTTGTGAGTGAGAACAAGTCCCAGTCTTTTTGGGGCTTGGGCCAGGAGTTTATGCTACTACACATGCCATTTATTATGTTTTGGGAGGTCACCATGGTGTGACCAATATTTATCTTACGCGCGGTGGATCCAACAAATGCAAAAGGCGAAAAATTCGAACAACTCGGGCTTGTGAGAAAAAATTTAAACAATGCGTGGACTTGGTTTCATGAATAAAATGGGTACAAAGCATATGAAATTTATAATAGAGTGGGCAGAAGGAGGAATCATGCCAAAGAAAATTGAATTCATGGCATTGGATGTTTCGAATTGAATTTCAAATTTTCCATGGTACATCCCCGCGTGTAAAGTACAAGCGGTAAGGGTTGCAGGGCATACATGATACACACGCCGCGATTTTTCATTCCCTCGGCCTTCATAATGAGCTGATAATAGTTACTGCACTCGCTGACACGAATTCCATTAACTACTTGAATCGACCAGAGGCACGTAGAGACTACCTTTTAACAAGACCTGACTCTCTGGGAACAACATACTTGTACCATTTATGCATGTTTCAACTCTGACATTCCTTCTCGTTTCCAAGGGCCAACCAACCACTTGCTGACTTTGAACCCTTCATTGTTACGTACTTGAATTCACTTGTTTTGACACATGGGCCGTAACTTAACTAAAATCGGCTCTAATTTAAAGAAAAATGGCGGTGCTAACAGCTCCCAAAGAGTTTAAATTTTTTTTTGCTGGCATAATCGACAACTAGGATGCGCTCATACTCGTGACATGGGGTCGATTTTGACTGCTACCACTATAACCTCCACATGCACGACACACACCCCAAGCATAACACATGAGCTAGGCGAGGATTGAACCAACGACATTCCAAGGAGTGCCTTAACGATACACTCTATTGCCATCTGATCTACACACTTCGTGACAAGAATTTTAACATTTTAAACTCAACTAAGATATTAAAAAAATTAAAATACAACTTTGACATTTTGTTTCGTCCATTCCAATTATCCACATTAAAAAATGGTTTGTTTTAAGTGTCACTTATCAAGCTCTCAGTTGTGGTCGTTAAGTATATCGAAAATGGATTTGCTATATAAAAAGTGAAGTTAACGAAATCAATTTGTATATGAAACACATACAAATTCAAGGAGGAAACACATATTCTTAACCATTAGGTCCACTTAAGTTGTACTATACTAATATAATTTAAGGTTACAAACTGTCCATATGTCAAATATATGTGTGCGACCCTCCTCAAAATTCGAACATGTGACATATAAGAAGGCAACACATGTTTGCAACATTTAATAAGTACCATCTTTCATTAACATAACACTATTCATAATGATAATAATAAATTCGAGCTTTAAATAATAATGATATCTAAAAAATTCAACAAATGAAACTATTAGGGTCCTACACTAACCTCCCTACTTTGGGCTACCTAGAAGTTAGTTCATTAATGTATGCGACCATCTTCTTTGAATAAGGTCCATTAGATAATAGTGGATAGTTATTTAAAGTAAAATGGTCCTCTTTATTAAATAAAAACCACTAGGTACTCATTCATTATGGAGCACAATCAGTTAGGGTTTTGCTATTTGAGTATCTATTTAAAGAGATAGGAGGTTATGGAATGTTTTGTCCAGTATTGTTGCATTTGGAGCTTTTATTAGTGAAAGTTTTCCCCACCTTAAGAGGCAAGTGAACATTTCCTTCTAGTTTTCTCCACTTATTATCTCCATAGGCCTTGTTTGTGTTTTAATTTTAAGGGTTAAGGAACACTACAAGTGGTATCATACCTCTTTCCTTAGCCAACATGCCTCCAAAATTTAGTATATTTTTGTTTAGGCTATAGATGTATTTTGGTGTCTTTATATAATACAAAGAGATATCATTCCATGGGTAAAAGTGTGGTTGGGAAAGAATACATGAAATAAATACAAGTGGAATCATTAGAAGAAGCCTAGATGTTTTACGATTTTGAATTTTTACAGTTTTCCATCACCATAGTCTGATCATAAAACTTTTGTTGAAATTACAATTTTGGATTGTCAAAATAATTTCTTTTAATGCAAAATGGATTCAATGCCCTCGAATACCATTTTCTATCAATCCAAAATGATTATTCCCAAATTTTAGACAAAAAATGTCAATTTTCATTCCCTTTATTTTAAGAGGCCAAAAAGATCAAATTAATTAAACATTTAGACTACAATTATTCCAATTGTTGGTGTATGTGCAAAGCAATTATTTAGATACTAACACATATTTCAATATATTTCAATTATTGAGATGTATGTAGAGTAGCATATGTCGTTGATCTTAAGATGAATAGTATATATCTCAACGTATTCAAATTACTTAGATATGTGTAGAGATGACATGATCCATATATACACATATTCCAATTGTTACTAAATCAAAGTTCTCCCAAGATTGTTAAAATTATTCCAATTGTTTGGACATGCACAAAGAAGTTTTCTCTCGATATTTTAACATTTTAAAATTAACTAAGATATTAAAAACATATTTAAATATAACTTTGACATTTTGTTTTACCCATTCCAATTATCCCCAAAAATGGTTCCTTTTAAGTGTCACTTATCAAGCTCTCAGTTATGGTCATTAAGTATATTCAAATTTGACTTTCTATATATATATAAAAAGAACAAAATCAATTTGTATATGAAAGTTAAAGTTTGAACTTGTAATTTTCAAGGAGAAAACAAGTGTTCTTAACCATTAGGTTCACTTAAGTTGTACTATAGTGATTTAATTTAAGGTCACAAACTAGCCATATATCAAATTGACTTTTGAGACTCCCCTTGTTTGTAGGACAAGCGAGCTCCTCCATTCATTGATTTGAATGCTTGGTTTATGGAGGTGTACATATTCTACCCTCCAAGTTTGAAAATGTGACATCTAAGAAGGAAACACATTTGTAACATTTAATTAGTACAATTTTCCATTAACATAGCATTATTCATAATCATAAGAATGAAAGCTAAAGTTCAAACTTGTGATTTTCAAGGATAAAACACATGTTCTTAACCATTAGGTTCACTTAAGTTGTACTATAATAATCTAATTTAAGGTTACAAATTGGCCGTATGTCAATTTAATTGATGTGTGAGACTACCCTTGTTTGTAGGAAAAGTGAGCCCCTCCATGCATTGATTTGAATGATTAGTTTATGGAGGTGTACATACTATACCCTCCTCCGAATCTGAACATGTGACATATAAGAAGGAAACACATGTTTGAAACATTTAATAAGTACCATCTTCCATTAATTATCATAAGAATGAATTCAAGATTTAAATAGTAACGATATTTTAAAAATTCAAACAAACAAAAGAATATACAATAAGAAAATTTATTTGTCTAATATAATTTAGGTTACATTAGGTAGATTCAACCCCACCTTTGATCTACTCGACCGGCTTTGATCTAGACTATCTAGTCAACCCCACCTTTGAGTTTGTTGACCACCTTTGATCTAGAGTCTTTAATCAACCCCATATTTGAGCGGGATTATTTAAAGAACTATGAAACACCAAATCCTAATCCTTTGGGAACACAACCACTCCTAACTCCCCAATCAATCACCACCTTATCACATGAACACAACACATAACTATATGAATTGGTAGTAACAAGGCCATCCAACTTCTCCATTACACATAATGTGCACTATCATAATCCACACTAACTCAACATCCATTGCAATACCCTAGGTTTAACCATTGTATTATAATAGACTAAATCATATTTTGTGTAATGATGTGGTTTATCCAATGGGTGTCAATCCAAGAGGGATAAATTGTAATCCCTCTGTAATATACAATGTTAATATGTTTTGTAAATATTCCTAGCTTAGAGCCCAATGTAAAGCCTCAATTAATGAATGGTAATAATTCCAAGTTGTGGGATTATGCATTAAGATGAACGATCCAACATATATTACAATTATAGTATATATTATAGTGTAGAAGAAGGTTAGACATCTTACAATTTTAAATTTTTCTGACTTGTCATAATCAAATTCTAGTCATAAAATTTTTGTTAAAATTGTTATTTTGGATTGTTAAAATAATTGTTGTTAATTGAAAAATTCTCGAGTTTTCCTGAATATCCATATTGTAACTTGGTTTTGCAATGTTGATGATTGATATCTACGATTCTATCAATCCAACTATATTCTTATCAGATTTTAGACAAAAAATGTTGGTTTCTCTTCCCTTTATTTTCACTGCCCAAAAAAGATTAAATTTATAGAATGTTTGGACTACAACTATTCCAATTGTTTTGATATATGTGGAGAAATTATTTGGATACTGACACATATTCTAATTGTTGAGATTTATGTGGATATATCATATACTGTCAATCTTAAGATGAATAATGTATATATCAACATATTCAAATTATTAAGATATGTGTAAATATAGCGCACGTGCGTGCACACACACACACATTCCAATTATTATGAAATCAAAGTTCTCACAAAATTGTTTAAACTATTCTATTTGTTGGAATATGTATAAAGAAATTTGCTCCCAAGGAGTTTAACATTTTTTTTCCTTGTGGAATCGACAACTAGGGAAAGCTTGTACTTGCATGACATGGGATCGATTCCTACTGCTACCACTATAACCTCTAGGTGCACCGCACACCCCCGAAGCACAACACACAAGCTATGTGAGGTTTGAACCAATGACGTCGCAAGGAGTTCCTTAACAATACACTATATCACCAACTGATCTACACCCTTGGGGGCAAGGATTTTAACGTTTTAAAATCAACTAATATATATGTGGAGAAATTAGTTGGATATTAACACATATTCTAATTATTGAGATGTATGTGGATATATCATACACTGTCAATCTTAAGATGAATAGTGTATATCTCAACATATTCAAATTATTGAGATATGTGTACATATAGTGCACGCGTGTGCACACACACACATTCCAATTATTACCAAGTCAAAGTTCTCACAAAATTGTTTAAATTATTCTATTTGTTGGAATATGTATAAAGAACTTTTCTCCTAAGGAGTTTAACATTTTTTTTGCTAGTGGAATCGACAACTAGGGCAAGCTTGTACTTGCGTTACACGAGATCGATTCCGACTGCTACCACTATAACCTCCAGGTGCACCGCACACACCTGAAGCACAACACACAAGCTAGGCGAGGTTTGAACCAATGATGTCACAAGGAGTGCCTTAACAATACACTCTATCACCAACTGATCTACACTGTTGGGGGCAATGATTTTAACATTTTAAAATCAACTAATATATTAAAAAAAAACAACTTTGACATTTTGTTTCATCCAATCCAATTATCCACATTAAAAAATGGTTCATTTTAAGTGTCACTTATCTAGCTCTCAGTTATGGTCGTTAAGTATATCCAAAATGGACTTGCTATATAAAAAGTGAAGTTAACGGAATCAATTTGTATATGAAACACATACAAATTCAAGGAGGAAACACACATTCTTAACCATTAGGTCCACTTAAGTTGTACTATACTAATATAATTTAAGGTTACAAATTGGCCATATGTCCAATATATGTGTGAGACCCTCCTCCAAATTTGAACATTTGACCTATAAAAAGATGACATTTGTAACATTTAATAAGTACAATCTTTCATTAACATAGCATTATTCACAATCATAAGAATGAATTCAATATTTAAATACTAATCATATCTAAAAAATTCAACAAAAGAAACAATTAGGGTCCTACCCTACCCTCCCTATTTTGGGCTACCTAGAAGTTAGTTAATTATTGTATGTGGCCATCTTCTTTGAATAAGGCCCATTAGATAGTAGTGGATAGTTATTTAATGTAAACGAGTCATCTTTATTAAATACAATCTACTAGGTAGTTGGTTCTCGTTGATCATGAACCATGAGTAGTTAGGGTTTTTCTATTTGAGTATCTATTTAAAGAGTCAGGAGGCTATGTAATGTTTTGTCGAGTATTGTTGTATTTGGAGATTTGTTGAGTGAAAGTTTGTCCCACCTTAAGAGGAAAGTGAACAGTTCTTTCTATTTTTCTGCACTTATTATCTCTATAGGCCATGTTTGTGTTTCAAGTTTAAGGGTTAAGGAACACTACAAGTGGTATCAAAGCTCTTTCATAAGCTAACAGGCCTCCAAATTTTAGTATATTTTTGTCTAGGCTGGAGATGTATTTATATAATACAAAGCACTATCATTCAATGGGTAACATTATGGTTGGGGAAGAATGCACACAATAAATACAAGTGGAATCACTAGAAGAAGGCTAATGTTTTACAATTTTGATTTTTTTCAGTTCACCATCACCAGAATCTGATCATAAATTTTTTGTTGAAATTACAATTTTGTATTGTTAAAACAATTTCTTTTAATGAAAAAATGGATTCAGTTCCCTCGAATACCATTTTCTATCAATCCAAAATGATTCTTCCTGGATTTCAAACAAAAAATGTCAATTTCCCATCCCTTTATTTTTAGAGGCTGGAAAAGATCAAATTCATTATACATTTAGACTACAACTATTCCAATTGTTGGAATATGTGCAAATTAATTATTTGGATACTAATACATATTTCAATTATTGAGATGTATTTGGAGTAACATATATTGTTCATCTTAAGATGAATAGTATATATCTCAACATATTCAAATTACTGAGATATGTATAAAGATAACATGATGTATATATACACATATTCCAATTCTTACTAAATCACAGTTCTCCCAAGATTGTTAAAATTATTCCAATTGTTTGGACATGTAAAAATAAGTTTTCTCCTGAGATTTTAACATTTTAAAATTTTAAAATTAACTGAGATAATAAAAACAAATTTAAATATAACTTTCACATTTTGTTTCATCCATTCCAATTATCCACACAAAAAAAATGGTTCCTTTTAAGTGTCACTTAGTAAGGTCTCAATTATGGTCATTAAATACATCCAAAATTGACTTTCTATCTAAAAAGTGAAGTCAACAAAATCAATTTGTATATGAAAGGTACAATTTGAACTTGTGATTTTTAAGGAGAAAACACATGTTCTTAACCTTTAGGTCCACTTAATTTGTACTATAGTAATTTAATTTAAGATCACAAATTGGCCATATGTCAAATTGATGTGTGAGACTCCCCTTGTGTGTATGACAAATGAACCCCTCCATTCATTGATTTGAATGCTTGGTTTATGGAGGTTGACATATTCTACCCTCCTCCAAATTCGAACATGTGACATTTAAGAAGGAAACACGTGTTTGTAACATTTAATAAGTACCATTTATATTAACATAACATTATTCATAATCATAAGAATGAAAGCTAAAGTTCAAACTTGTGATTTTCAAGGAGAAAACACATGTTCTTAACCATTAGGTCCACTTAAGTTGTACTATAATAA
Organism: Picea engelmannii; assembly: GCA_009831015.1. Classification (NCBI taxonomy): domain Eukaryota; kingdom Viridiplantae; phylum Streptophyta; class Pinopsida; order Pinales; family Pinaceae; genus Picea; species Picea engelmannii. Next base: position 298,472 of record ML784669.1, read on the forward strand.
TCTAATTTAAGGTCACAAACTGGCCATATGTCAAATTGTCGTGTGAGACTCCCTGTGTTTGTAGGACAAGAGAGCCCCTCCATGCATTGATTTGAATGCTTAGTTTATGGAGGTGTACAGACTCTACCCTCATCCAAATTCGAACATGTGACATCTAAGACGGAAACACATGTTTGTAACATTTAATAAGTGCCATCTTCCATTAACATAACATTATTCATTATCATAAGAATGAATTCAAGCTTTAAATAGTAATGATATTTTAAAAATTCAAACAAACAAAACARTATWTAATAATAACATTTATTTGTCTAATATAATTTATAKTATGTTAGATAGAGTCAACCCCACCTTTGATCTAGAGTATCTAGTCAAGCCYGCCTTTGAGTTAGTTGACCACCTTTGATCTAGAGTCTCTAAGCAACTCTATCTTTGAGATATATTATTTAAAGAACTATCAAGCACCAATTCCTACTCCTTTGGGCACACAACCACTACTAACTCCTTAACTAATCACCACCTTATCACATGAACACAAACACATAACTATATGAATTGGTAGTAACATTGACATCCAAATTCTCCATTACACATAATGTGCACTGTCACAATCCACACTAACTCAACATCCATTGCAATACCCTAGTTTTAGCCCTCATATTATAATAGACTAAATCATATATTTTGTAATAAGGTGGTTTATTCAATGGGTGTCAATCCAAGAGGGATAAGTTGTAATAACCCTGTAATGTAAAATTTTAATATGTTTTGTAAATATTCCTAGCTTAGAGCCCAATGTAAAGCCTCAATTAGTGAATGGTCATAATTCCAAGTTGTGGGCTTGGTTGGGGTGTTATGTTTAAATGTTCTAAAACTGAAACATAATTGTTATAGCAAGATTTGCCTCACCATTGCTATCTTTCACAGAGGGCCTTTTTCCATTTCCCTATGTAGACTTATCAACCCCTTTTTGATAAATGTAGATCCAAAAACATATATTTTTCCACATATATGCTCCCTAACTACTTTGCAAGATGCGTGTACGCTTGCTGCTCCACTACAACTAACGTATATCGGGATTTGTGCCTGAAATACAAAATGAGGTTGGGTTTCCATGTCACGACAAAAGATCTCTGATCTTTGGCCTTCCATATACTAGAAACGTTCCAAATTGGCCCTTCAGTTGCGTTCTGGAGGCTATAAGAGCACAATTTCGAGCTATGGAAAAAGAGGAGAAAGCATTCAACTTTGAGAGAAAAGTTACTCTGGAGAAATTACTTCATATTGAGTCTACATCCCTTTGTCCCTCAAGTTTGAACACAATGTTCAGCCCCCAAGCTCTTTCCTTATTGTCGAGAGGACCTCATTACCTCTTTGCTATGAGCTTGCCTTTGGTGGATGGTTGAAGTGGTGGAGACCCAGTTGGAAGGAACTTGATTTCTTGGCTTCGAACCATGCCGACACAGAAGTCTGTAATGTTGATACTTTTGTTGATCAATTGTTAATAGAAATACTCCTTTCCCGTCCTATCAATATCTTGCAAATATATGATTATTATCCATGGGAATGTTTGTAATGTTTATTAATTAATTGTTCTATCTGATGTGCTAACTCATTTTATATATTGTCACTATATACTTGCATCGCTTATTTGTTGAGAACTTCTTGCAGGTGTAAAGCTTTGGGTCAAAGTGCTCAATGGTGGAACAACATCAAACAATTGGATCGAGGTAGGATTCTTCCTCATATTGCACACTAGTTTATATAGAACATGTTGGAATTGAGTTGATTTATGTAGTCATACCTGTCTGTTGTGGTTTACCCTTGGCCATAGAGAGTTTTTCCCTTGTAACAGAATTGGTGACCATACTAGGGAGGTTATTCCTTCTAAGGGTTGAAGTACTTTTTCTTCTTACATTGCTCTTTTTCCTTTGTGTTTCTTGTCATATCACTGCTGGACAGACTCTACTCACTCCGGGTCTGAGTTTTCAACCTTTTACCCTTGCCTAGCCTTGTTTCAAAGCATATACGCCCCTTTTTCCTTGACAGTCGCGTATACACGCGTGATGTCTCACTACAAGAAGCGTATATACACCCTTTTCTCTTGAACAGTCGTGTATACCACTTCCTCTTGCTTGCTTGCTTGGTTTAGTGACTGTTGGGTAGATTTTGAGGATCACTGAGCCTTCTTAGGTCTCTGTGGTTCCTGTTGAGATTACATGGGATGACAAGAAACTTGTTTGGAGTTGAATTTTTGGGCAGCGTCTTTCTCTTTGTTTTTCGTTTTTTATTTTTCCTTGGTAGTTGGGCTGTCTGCTTAGCTTCTTGGTATTCTTCTTGAGTGATTTCTTTTATACACAGTAGAAGTTATATATCAAGTCGCTTATCAATCCGTACATTTTCTTTTTAATACATTGAAAATACAAAAAAATAGGTATTTTGCATTGGTTGGTATTTTTGTCTTGGAACCTTTATCATTAGCTTAGCACATTCAGCGAAAGATTGCATTTTACTTCTGAGTTGCAGAGTTAAAATTGAATATTGCACTATTTTTATTTAGCATATTATTCACTGAAAAGTTAAAGTTAGGATTTTCATTATATCTATTTTTATTTTCATGTAGAGTCATAACACAATGAGTTTCATTTCCATACCTTTTTGAGTAATCACAGCCAATAAAATTTACGCTTTAAACTAAAATTGATTAGTAACAATTTTATTGTTTAGGGTGCACAAACTAGCCTAGGATTTAGTGCCTTGGAATAGGATTTTGTGAGTAAAATTCTCCAAGGCAATTAAATCAACATATGTGTATGAGACAGGGAGTTGAGAAATCCATTGTATAATTGGTAATATCAGGAGGCTCCGCTCACACCGGAGTTAAGCACGAGGTCGCGTGGAGTTTATTGAAGGGATAACCCCTGGATAATCGCCTAGAGTCAGAGATATTTATGTGGATTTATTCATATTTGGGGATCTTGCTAGTATCCATACCTCTCTGAGAGGCAGTACTTTCAAGGTTTTGGGCTTTGCTACCCTACCCATATGGTAATCTAGACTTACGACTATTCCCCTATGCATCGGTTATAAAGTGGTTGATTAGTTGCTTGACTTAGGTTTCTCATAGGTTACTTGCAGGGGTTATTCTACTTGTATCCTAAGTCAGATAGGGGTTGGACAACACACAACCTTTATAGAATCTTACCTCTCCGGGGGGATCTGAACAATTGGTTGTTAAGCCTACGAGGGCCCTTATAACTGATTCTGTTAACTCCAAACTTTCGCAGGGAGTCTTAGGTCCCTCATGGACAAGGCATACCTTCTTTAGCGAGGGAGGCCACTCAACCACTTTAGCCTGTTTGCATGCATATTGCCCGTTTGAATTTTTGGTATGCTATTTGATTACTAGTTGGCCACATGATATCTTTTTATTTGTTGAAAGTCATAAGTCACCATGGCTTCAGACCAACTTCCTCGCAGGTCTTGTCGGTTGTTACAGTTACCACTGGTTTTCGAGCTATTACCTTCTAAAAGGCGTAGAGTTATCGAGAGTGGTACACACATCCACTTTTTAGACTTGTGAACCCACAAGGATGAGTACTCAGTATAGTCTTCAGAACACTGGGATTTCATCAACTCCCAATCCCACTATAGTTAATTGCACTCCTTCGACACCTGCAGCCGCTATAGTTGAAGTGCCAGAGGCCTACACCGGTACTATGGCTCGACCCATAATGAATGCTTCGTCTCTTTCCTCTAACCCTTTTGGGGGTTTTGGCCACTCGTCGAGTTACAATGTTTAGACCATACCCATGTCTACTAGTCCATTTTCTTATGGTATGCCAAGTTTCACTTCACAGTTTTCGACTGCCATCCCAGCTGTTGGCCATAACGCTAGCTTTGGACCTGGGGGCACTACACCTCCTTACACTCCTTTTCTGTTTGGTAGCTCTCATGTTCCCCAAGAGAATCCTAATGTAGGAAGTGTCCCCTTCCTTAACCCCAGGTTTAATCCTTCTATGACTGGATGGAACAACCAAGATGGCAGACAAGTTCTGCCCTATATCCCTATCCCCTCGATGCCGAATTCGACCAATACTTTTGGCATAAATAATCCACTTAAATCCTCCGGATTCCCACCTGGAGGAGGTCAATATTATGTCTTGGGCACCCCCAAACTTGGATCTAATCCAGTTGGGGGCAGTTTTAACAACCCTCAGTTTGGAGCTAATCCAACTGGGGGGAATTTTCATAACCCTTATTAGAAAATTCCTGCTGGAATGATGCCCAATCCTTCTTTCACGAATCTGCCTGGAGGAGGGTATTTTAATTACAGACAAGTTTCTGGTCCTTACTAGAATCTTAGATGGAACACATCTCCTAATACTCAGTCTTTTGCGGGAGGATGGGGTCAGGTGTCGTAACCCCGTATTCCCTTTCTGGCCATGCTTAATCTGCCAAATTTGTCTAAACTAATGAATGACCTAGTGAGTCATGATCCCACATGCCCCCCTGTCCCCACCAAGATTCCGTCAGACATTCCAAAGTTTGAGGGTAAGAATAGCGAGGACCCTGGTGATCACGTCACTACTTTTCACCTCTGGTGCTCATCAAATTCTTTGAATCACAATTCTATTAGGTTACGATTGTTTCAGCGCATTCTTATCAGGATTGCATCACAATGGTATATTGAGCTACCTAGGGGGACATATGGGTCTTTTCAACAGTTAGTGCTAGCATTTCTTAACCATTTTCAACTACCCCTTCGTTACGATGCTGGCCTTGAACTTTTGTCAACTTTACGCCAGGGTTCCAACACTCATATTTTGGACCATATCCAGAAATGGCGTAGACGAAGATGGTTAGTTAAGATTCCCATACCCCTGACCTTTCTTTTAGAATGGTTTTTAAAGTCTTTACACTCTCCTATTTCAAAGGATGTTGCTACTTTCTGGGGTCTTCAACAAGGAAGAGGCCATTTTTAGAGCCCAACAATTCGATTTGATCTATGCTCAGTTTGGGATGTTATACCACCTTCTTCCCGACGCACCACGGTTGACTCATGATCCTAGATAGAGTCCTGGGCTCCATGCCAATGGTATTGTGGGGTCCACCAATGTAAATTCTGCAGACTCGGCAACGAAGTCTGCTAGAGGACCAACTTCATTTGGATCCTCCAAACCCACCCAATCGGCGGATGTACATTCCGTCCAGTCATCGAAAAACCCAAATGGTGACCAACAACTAGATGGGAATAAATGGAAAGGTCAAAATAATCGTAGAGGTGGGAAGAATAAACCCAAGGACAAGAATAATAATGGAAAATAGAACAATAATGCTGGAAAGGGCATGAAAGAAAAGTGCAAGGTTAAGTTTCCTTGTAAACTTTGTACGGATGATCACCTTACACACTTATGCCCCAAACTTGCAGAGGCTGCGAGGATTTTAAATATTCTGCCCATTGTGCTAACGAATCCTTTTCCTCACAACCAACACTTAGCCTCGAGTTCTTTGAATGCCGAAAATGCACTTGGTGGGAGTCAAAATCCACCACTGCAATATGGAGACCGTGTTTGTATCAATATGGTCGACGTGCAAATTGATATAGCCACTCGCTCTCGAGATTACGACTCTTCAAAAGCTAGTACCATCCTAGAAGCTCCTCCTCCACCCCCGTAGATGAATTTACAGATCAAGAAACCAGAGCCATCACCTCGTATTCCTAAAGGAGTATTCAAGCACTCTACCCATAACCCTAATGCTAGAGCCGCCCATAACTACTCTATTGTTGAGGATTTGGGCCAAACACCTTGTGTGATGTCTTCTTTGGAAGTACTTCAAATGTGTCCATCATAGAGGAATGCATTACTCTATGCCTTAGAAGCTCTAGAACCTAGTGGCTCGAAGATCATTAAGTTTGATGTCACGGATGTGAAGCCTCGCTTACCCTACCATGTGTCTTTCCAAATCCATGTGGAGTATTCTAAATATACCATCAAATGAGTGGTCGTTGATGAAGGTGCTGCCACTTGCATGATGTCCTTAGTTTGTTGGAAAGCTATCGGTTCTCCAACCCTTTCAAAGTCGTCGACCATGTTGACTACATTCAACGGTCATTCCTTCCGTCCTCATGGTATTCTCCCCACATTTCCGGTCTAGTTAGGTGGGAAGACGGTAGAGGTGGAAGTAGAGGTAGTTGATGCACCTCTCGATTATAACCTGTTACTAGGTCACAATTGGACATATTCTATGGTCACCTTCGTATCATCCATTTTCTGCACGCTTTGTTTTCCTCATCAGGGGGAGATTGCGATGATCAACCTGTTATCCTTTGTGTACTCTAGCCTGAATGCATCTGTTGGACCGTCAATCCATGTGGTCTAAAATTCTCAGCTGACAACTAAGAATATCGGTGTCAGAATGTATTCTTCCCTCATGGGTACTTTGGACTTCTCGACACTGAATCACCACATTTACGCCATGTCCAGTACGCCCACTTCAGTAGAGAGGTTCATCCCTTTCCACAGTTCTTATTTTAGTGACCCTTGGACCCTACCTTCTCCAACTTCGTCAATTGAAGGTCAGTCGCATGCTGCATGGCTATGCCACTATAGACAACAAAGATTTCATATCAAGCTGTCCTTGACTCTTCTACTGATCCCGATCCTGTTCCCTCGCAGACAGTCGAGGAGGATCCAGTTCTTAGGACCATGTGCACCACTTCGTTATCTTGTTCACATGATTTCTTGGATGAGACTTTGTCTTTGGATGAATCCATCCTTGAAGCCATGAATGTTTCCGAGAGACCTTGGGACAATTTCCATCATCGATCTTGTTTTCTCCCAAGTCTTGAAAGAATTGAGTAGGATGATTTTAGATCTAACCTGAGTGAGATAGTCGATCACACCGTAGTTCCACTTGATACACATGGAATTTACGCTAAAGGGAATATGGCGAGTATTTATCTTACCGTATAGATCGATATCTCTCGTACCCCTGACAAGATCGAAAATGTAAATATAGGTGCAGATTGTTCGCCAGAAGAGATTCTGATCTACACCAACCTCTTCAAAGAATTTCGAGACGTATTCGCTTGGTCATATGAATAGATTCTAGGGATCGACCCCCGTATTGTCGAACATGAGATTAGGACTTACCTAGATGCTAAACCCGTTTGACAACGTCTTAGAGCTGTTAATCCTAGGAAGGCCCCAACTATTAAGGTAGAGGTAGAGAATATACTTAATGTCGACTTTATCTACCCGGTTCCCTTGACCAAATGGGTATCCAACCCCACTCCCATGAATAAAAAACAAGGAACCATCCATGTGTGTATGGAATTTCGTGACCTGAACAAGGCTTGTCCTAAATATATCTTCCCGACACCTTTCATTGATCATATTCTCGATGAGTGTGCAAGAAGCGAAATATTTTCTTTTATGGATGGATTTTCAGGCTATAACCAAATCCATATTAAACCCAAAGACCAACATAAGACGACATTCATATGTCCTTGGGGCATGTTTGCATACCAAAAAATGCCTTTCGGCCTGAAAAACGCTGGAGCAACCTTCCAACAAGCCATGACTTTCGCTTTTCATGATCTCAAACACATAGTCGAAGCTTACCTCAATGATCTTGCTACTCACTCTCGCAAGAGAGTGGATCATGCTACGCACCTTCGACTAGTTTTTGAAAGATGCCGCTACTATAGAATCCGAATCAATCCTCATAAATTCATCTTTTGCATTAGATCTGGCCGTCTCTTAGGATTCTTAGTCTCTGAGATAGGGATCATGGTAGATCCACTTAAGGTTGAGACAATTCTTCAGTTTCCTCCCTTGCACATGATTAGATAGCTTCAAGGTTTACAGGAGAAAGCTAACTTTTTGGGTCAGTTTATTGTGAATTATTCCAGTATCACTGAGGGTTTCATGCGCCTATTAAAGAAAGACACCCCGTTTATCTGGGATGAGTGAGCCCAATAGTCTTTTGACGCTTTAAAGAAATCCTTGGTATCGTCCCCTCTACTGAAATCTCCTGATTATAGTAGAGATTACTTGTTGTATATTTCCGCATATGAAGAGACCATTGGTATGGTTCTAGTTCAAGAGGATGATGAGCTCCGCGAGGACATCATCTACTATCTCAATCAAAATTTAGTCGGTCCTGAATGTAATTACTCACACATTGAAAAGCTAGCTTTGGCTGCCATCCACGTAGTCCAACGTTTAAGACAGTATATATTGCTTTGCAAAACTACTGTGGTTGTCGATGTTAATCCATTTCAATACGTCCTCACTAGATGTATCATAGGTGAAAAACATAATAAATGGATTTTCATCTTACAAAAATTTGATCTCGACTTTTCTTCAGCCAAGTCCAAGAAATCACTAGTTTTTGCAGAGTTAATATCCGATTTCCCACGATTAGACGAAGATGTTATTCATGTCGATTCATTTGTAGATGAACACATTTTCCTCATCTCATCGTTCGACCCTTGGTATGGAGATATTGAGCTTTGGATGCCGTCCACGTAGTCCAATGTTTACGACACTATATATTGCTTTGCAAAACTACTGTGGTTGCCGATGTTAATCCATTTCAATATGTCCTCACTAGATGTATCATAGGCGGAAAATATAATAAATGGATTGTCATCTTACAAGAATTTGATCTTGACTTTGCTTCAGCCAAGTCCAAGAAATCACTAGTTTTTGCAGAGTTAATATCCGATTTCCCACGATTAGATGAAGATGTTATTCATGTTGATTCGTTTGCAAATGAACACATTTTCCTTGTCTCATCGTCCGACCCCTGGTATGGAGATATTGTTTTATATCTTACAACCTTGAAGTTTTCTCAACATCTCTCGCGAGATGATCGACGATGTGTTAGATACCAAGCCAAAAAGTATACAATCGTCGGAGACACTTTGTATCGTCAAGGAATAGATAGTATATTACGTCGTTTCTTAACTCACGAGGAAGCCGAGTTAGTCCTTAATGATTGCCAAAAAGGGACTTGTGGTGGTCGACAACCCAAAAAATCTTGCGAGCCAGTTACTTCTAGCCCACCATATTTAAATATTGTATTGAAGTGGTTAAGAAGTGTCACCCCTCCCAGGTGTTCACTCGAAAAATGCGCTCGCACCCAACCCCTCTTCACCCAGTCATTACCATCGGTCCCTTTACCAAGTGGGGAGTAGATTTCATTGATTGCAACCCAACTTCGGCTGGGGGGAATCAACACATTATCATGGTTGTCGACTACTTCACCAAGTGGGCCGAAGCCATGCCTACCATGAAATTTGATGGGAGGACTGCAAATTTTTTCGTATTCAAACAAATTATCGCCCGGTTTGGTATCCCGAGTGAGATTGTCACTGATCATGGAAGTCATTTTCAAAATGAAATGATGATAGAACTAGCGTCTAAGCTGGGGTTTAAACATGATCACTTGTCTCCTTATTACCCCTAGGAAAATGGGAAAGTAGAGGCCATCAATAAGTCTCTCAAGACCATCTTGCAAAAAACTGTCAGTCCGAGCAATTCCAACTGGCACATCATGTTATATCCCGCACTTTGGGCATATTGAACCTCGGTTAAGACTGCCACTGGTTTTTCTCCTTTTCAGTTAGTACACGGTGTGGAGTCAATACTTCCCATTGAATGTGAAATCCCTTCTCTCAAATTGGCAGTTGAGCTCCTACCTGACACTTCATATTTAGAGCGACGCCTTGTACACCTAGAGAGTCTTGACGAGCAGCATCGGGACACCTTTACAATTATCGAGGCAAACAAGAAATGTGTTAAGGTTCAGTACGATAAGTCTTTCTGTCCTCAATTGTATGCTGAGGGTGACTTGGTCCTCTTGTATGACCAAGCCAAAGAACCACTAGGGGTAGGCAAGTTTAAACCCATGTGGCATAGTCCTTATATCGTGCGATGTGTTCTAGAAAAAGGAGCTTACAAGTTGGAAGATTATGAAGGGAATAAATTGGCTGAGCCCAGAAATGGTCTCTACTTAAAAAGGTATTACGCTTGAGCCCTAGGCTTGGGCAAAACCCTTTGTATACTAATGTAAATTTAGTGCATATACACCTTTTCACCTTTTTTGTCTTTGGCTTGCTTATTGAGTTTTCCCTTTTGTTGGCAGATGTCAACAGAGTCTTTGGTCTACGTAGGATTCACAGATAGAGCCAGTTGTCATACAAGGAACTTATCTTCCATCGCTTGGGTGATTTACTCGCCCGAGGGTTTGCTGGTGTCTTCAGGTGGTGTATGCCTAGGGCCATCCATGAATAATGTGGCCGAATACAATGTCGTCATAGAATTATTGCGCGATGCAATCTCACATGGTACTCGCTCTATAGAGGTGCGCTCGGATTCTCAGTTAGTCGTATGTCAGTTGAATGGTTGTTACCATGTGCGTGATCCGACGTTACTCCATTGATTCCTACGGGTACATATTTTAGAATGACAATTTGATTTTATTACATACTTTCACATTCCTAGAAGTTCTAATCATGTATTCGATGCCTACGCTAATTATGTTTTGAATTGGCATTTGTCACATTAATAAAGCAAATAAAACCATTAAATCAATGTACACATTGTAAGATATAAGTATAGCTGAAGATCCCTCTTTATATATTTCCAAAAAGTATGGTGTTTTATATTACAAAATTGGGGCTAAAACCCTCAAAAATACATATACAACCAATATACATGTCCCATGACATCTATGCATGTGGCGCCGGATGAGTCTCATGATAGAAAACCACGTCGTTGGTGAGACGCCGAAAGAGTCATACCCATGCTTTAGGTACACCGACAACCTTCCTCTGCATGGCTTCAGGTAGATCCTCCACCTGAACCATAGGAATCCTTCGTGTCAAATGCGACAGGTTGCCCTGCACGTTCTGAAGGACTCTCTCCGCCTCTCCTCCCACTGCCTCATATCCCCGATGCCTCCACCTATGTCGTAGGAATCCCTCTGTCCATTGTGTACCCACGTCTGCAACCACACAATTATCGAGTTAATATTTAAAAACACCATCCAAAAAATATTTTTGTTCTTTTAAATACAAAAATACAAAAAATGAAATTTATAAAAAATATTGTTTACCTATGGTTCCGTAGGAGGATCTTGGTGGAAACAACATATTAGGATCACCTCTGAAATGAATTCCAGCATAGGGATAGTCATCCAGAGCTATGATTTGTCTCCTCCACTAGAAGAAAAAATCGTCATTGTAGGGTGTCACCACCCTACCTCCCTCCTGCCGTCTCATGACCTTGATCCATCGTGCCATAGCTGGATCACGTGGCCCTCTAGGAATGATCTCTACTCTAGGTCCCAGGCTTGGGATCCACTCGAAAAAGAAGCTACAAAGAATAGAGGCAAACCTGAAGTTTCACTTTTCCCCCTTCTTGCACTCTATCAGTTGACCTTTCATATTGGTCAGCAGTGAGGTACACCAATCGTACATGGTAGGTCTCACACACTTCAGTGCATAAAACATAAGCAGTCTCAATGCTTGATGCAACGAGTCTGACCCTATGATCCTGGTAAGCATGAGAACAATAATCTTTAGGCCGAGGTTACCTATATCCCAGATAGGGATTTTACTTCCCACCATGGGAGTCCATGCAACACAGTGGGCCTCGATATATTCTTCAACCTTCATCCCACTCCCAGACCCGCGGGACTTGAGGTCCACAACCTCTCCTCGACGTGAAAGTCCTATGAAGAAGTAGATGTCCTCTACTTTGATCCTTAATGTTTTTCCATCAAGGATAAATCTCTCTCTATTTGGATCCCAATAGCCCACCAACATTTCCAATAACCTCACTTGGGCCCTCATTCCTTTGAGAACCCAAAACTTGTATAGACCACATATTTTTAATGCCACTTGAGCCACCAGATCCTGATCCACTGCTACATCTACCTCCTCATGCTCTCTCTCCCTTCACTCCAACACCATCCTGAGTTAGAAGCTTATTTTTTGCCATTTTGTGCAAGTATATGCGGGTTATCCAAGAACACTCGTGGGTAGGGCCTGATATACACTCCCTATAGTTCACACAGGGGTGTATATATGGTCGTATACGCGACATATTAGTAGAAACCCACGTATACCGAAAAACTCAATTTGTGCCCTTAAAAACTAAAAAAATGGAGCCTAATTCAAAATTGTAAACCATTGAATTTGAAGAGTATGGGATGAAGAGTTACCTGGACCAGACAGTTTGCGATTTCGTTGCATATTTCTCCCGCAATCGCCGTTTGAATTCTAGAGGTATGTTAGTCCAAATTGCACTATTTTGAGTGAAAATGAAAATGACATAGTAAATTTTGATTTTATTACTATTTATAAAACATTTTTACCCATTTGATATAGTTTTATGCTATTATTTTGTCTAATGGACTAATTCAAAAATGGTTTTAAGCTGGTTTTTGTAGTTTTGAC
>ML784669.1:318215-341060 GCA_009831015.1 Picea engelmannii
CACTTCCTTTTAACATTAGGGCCGACCTGACACTTTCTTATTTTGTAATTATTTTCTTTAATTATTTTCAGGGCCTACATGTACTTCCTTTTTCAATTCACTTTGTCATCTTCAAAAAATCATTTCTCCTCAACCATGAGGATGCATATGACATGCCACATACCACCGGAAACAACATGATGTATACTATCCATTCATGGGTGTTGTATATGCATGTGCATTTTCCTTCATGTCCAAATACCTTTATCAATATTGTGTTCCAAAACCCATGACTAGGGTTGACATCAATGACAACAATCAATCTTCCAACATGTATCAAGTAAATCTCTCACATCATTGAGGCACACATTATTCATGCATGAGAAAAGTATATAACTTGCAAACTTTCTTGGAAAGCTCTATTACCATCATTACACTCTACCTCATGCTAGAAGGAATATTTATGCTCTCCCATGGCTATTATTTCATGTAACCAAAAGAAGAAACTTGTGAGCTTGAGAGATGAAGGAATACATGCCAAGCTAGAGTGGTTCTGATTGGAAGGAGAAAACATAATTTGTGTGTGAAGAGCGGTATCCATGATTGTTTTAGAGTGAATAGTAAGATCAGGCAGCGTGAAATTCCATTACTAATCCAAAATTCATCTGAATAGTATCTCATTTTTAAAACTTTATAATAAAAAAATTAATTTTCCAAATTTTGAATTAAATGTCCAAAATGACAAATGTAACACACCCACGACAGGGCATAATTTTATTTTTTATTTTCTTAAAGGACAGATTCTCCATCCATGGTTTCTAATTTGGAAATTTGGAGAACCAGTCCGACCTCCCAGTCAAGGATCTTCGATTCTGGAGCCAAATGACTCTCTGAGACCTTGATGGTCTCATTCTGTATTTAAACGCAGACTCTTTCGACTTCTAGGTGCAGGTCTAATGGTACTCACGACCTTTCCATTTTTTCGCTTGCAAAATCTCTGAGTTTGGGCATTAGCCCCTTTTCAAATACACCTCTTCCTTGATATGACCTTGGGCGATGGCCTTTCATAGCCACGTGATTGCGGGCACGACCAAGGGTGGTTTGAAACCAAACTATTTTTCTCCTCGCAATTCACCTTGAGCCTCCATGTGTCCTTTCTCCAAAAACTGTGGTCTGGATTGCGGCCCGCCCTCAACATTTTAAAGTTCACACACCTTTGGTCCCCACAATGCGACAGGACCGTTGATCTCATGACCTTGATAGTGCTTCTGAACTGATAGCTCAGATCTATCCTTTCCAAATCTACGGATCATATCTAACTTTTCTAAATCAACAACTATGATTTATTTTGTGATTCGGGTTTTAGGAGTTTAAATTCTCAACTTTTTCTTCCTCCATCAGTAGCTATCTTACAGAGTGGAAGATCTGTTGACACCTGTCCTAAAAAATGGATGGTTCTGATGAACTTTGGCTCTCCATCCTTCGAGAGTTCTTTCTCCTTCATTCACCCCTTTCTCCCAGAGTGCTCCATACCCGGAGTTGTATATTGAATGCCACGCGTCTACTCCGATCAATGGTCTATATCCACTCTCCACAAACACAAATATCTAGAGTGAATCCTTCCAGAGTGTTAGATCTTCTGACATCTGTCCTCTCCAAATCGATGACCCTGGTCCTCTTCGGGACTTTGACACTTTTCAACTAAGACCAGATCAATGGTCCTTCAACCTCCTCCTTGATCAACGATCGATATCTCCTTCGGGACTTTGATGCTTTCACACTCTTCTTTCCTCCAGAGTGCTCTGTACCCAGATTTCTAGATCTGGTGTCACACGTCTAGTTTCAAATCAATGACTGTCATCTGCTTCGGTACTTCAGCCTTTGACGATTTCAAATATCAATTTCCCCTCACTCTTATTCTTCCAGAGAATTTTATTTGGAGTTCACAATCTGATGACATGTTTCCTTTCCCAGATCAACGAATCTGAGCTGGTTCAACTATTCAGGGTTTGACAATTTCAAACTTTACTCCTTCGTTTTCTCCTGGAGTACTTTCAACTGAAGTTCACGATCTTTTTCCATGTACCCTCTGGATCTAACGATCCAGGTTCTCTTTGGTTCTTTGGCTCTTCGGGCTTCGGGAGTTTCAGAATCCTATGAAGTCATTTCTCCTGGAGTGATTTCACCCAAACTTCATGGATTTCTGCCATGTGTCCCTCTGCAATAGACGATTGCGATCTTCTTTGACCTTCGGGGCTTCGAGATTTTTTCACACTCCTCACTTGGAAACCTCCGAAGTAGTTTTCCCTGAAGTCTCCAATCTATCGACACGTATCTCCTACCAGCCAACAGACATGATCTACTTTGGGTCCTTACCCATAGTACACAGACTTACGCCACCTATCCTCTGGATCCAACGACTGACATTTACTTCAGATGATCCGACAGTTGATGTTTTCTTTGGGTCTTTAACTGAAGTCTATAGGTTTACGCCACCTGTCCTATGGATCTGACACTTGAGATGTACTTCGTTCTCCTTGATGATGGAAAATCCAAAACTACTTCGGTACTTCGAGACTTTGGTAAGTCTACTCTCCTGCGTGTGAAAAGAACTGAGGCTTGGGCACCTTGCTCTGATCATACGACTATTGGTCCTAGGCACTGTGATCCAATGACCACTGTCGCTCCTCCTCCTGAGCTTCTGATATATTCTGACTTAGAATATTTTCTAAGTGTTCAAAGGCCTCTACCTTGGCTCCTCCTATGGGTCCATCTCTTGGACTTCGTCTGCATGCCTGGAATTGCTATATCCTCTGAACTTGATCCCCTTGAAGATTTTTCCTTCCCACACACTCCTTGCATTTCATGGATTTGACAAAATCAGATCGAAGGTCAACGATGATCAATGGTTCATAGAAATTGTAGGGCCCCAACATGTTTTCTCTTTATCAAAGAGTTCAACCTCCACATTTTGGAAAGTACTCGCCCAACTTGGTATAACTAGAATTGTTGATCTTCCCGATCGACAAGATCAATAGAGTTGGTGAATTGCTGAATTGCTGGCTGCAAACTAGAGCGTTCGCTACTTTCACTTTCACGCTTTGCAATAATTCCCCACCCTAGATCTCTATTCATAGATCAACAGTTCATAGTGATTGTGGGGTTCAACCTCCACCATCAGGGGAGTTCTCACTCAACTCTAGTCTAATCCTATTCGTTGACCTCCCATTCCCAATGAGATCAACAACGTAGGTTGATTATGGCTTTGAACTATCATGTCTGCTATCAGGTTCTTAAGTCATGGGTAGTTCTAGTAACTTGGCTATCATCTACCTCCTAGATCTGGCGGTCGGGATGGTTCCTGGGCATCCTCATATCTAAGGCTGAGGTTTAACTTCGGGACTTAGAAACTTTAGGGATTTTACCTCCCTTACGACGAACTCTCTTAGTTCGCCGAACTTGTGAAGTCCAAATGACTCTAGGTTTAACTCCCACGTTCTTTCCCGTACCCAACGGTCATAACAGATAGTGGATTCTTCCAAACAGATTTCGTTCGTTCATCTTCCAAACAAGGGAACCCCCCCCTTTTTCGATACTTCAACCTTGTAGTTCTTCTTGAGATTTTTTATCTTTGAAAGGCTTAAGATATTTTAGCTCTCTCTCTTGAACTTAAAGGTTGGAATAATCCTTTTGCGCACCCCTTATGATCATTCCTCAACTGTAGAACTTAAGTGGTTCTCGGTCTCTTCCTACCTCGCAGAGAGCCTATGCATACGTGCACTATCTCTCTTGAGATTTAACAAACTCTCTCCTCCAAGGGACTCTGAACAACTAGGAGTGTCGACATGTGTACATGAAACTGTGCCCAATATTAACGAACTCACAGTTCGTGGATCTAGTTTAAGCCACCATAGGGCACAAGCATTTATGAATACAAAACATATCCAATTCATATAACTTCTTACTTTCCTAATTCCACCATTAAGAAAAAAAAAAAAGGGATACAATATAAATCATTAAGCAAACATATCCATGCCTGGTTCATTCATAGTATATCTAATTTTATTACACAATTACAACTCAATTTCACAGGGTATGAGAATAATTATCTATTACAATTTGCATCCAACTAACTGACTATGGGTGTGTGCCTTTCCACCCAACCATAGGCTTAGAGGCTTTCGTTCTTATCACTCTGGCCACCGTTGTGCCAAGCCATGATATCACTAGGGAATTTACGCCATCTCTCAGAGAAAACTCTCTTTGTCACAGTGGCCTTGCGAGGTTTATCAGATGCTTTCCCGAAATCAAGCTCACGTTTGGTCCTTCAGGTCATGTTCTATACACTTCCTTTGGGTTCCTACATCCCCTTTTCAAGCTTGCACTCTCGTCTGGTGTCTCTTCTCTTGTTGTGTGTCTGTATGTATCTTACCTTCCCTCCTTTGGAAGGTTTCCAACCTGTCTTGTTCCTTTTGTTAGAAGGAAGCTCAGGTATGCAGGTCTCTATGGTACTTCGGGCTGACATCCTGCAACTATACCATGCTTCCATTCATAGGGGTGGTTGATAATTCAACCACTGGTCCTCTCGTCATTAACTGATTTCTTTCCTCTAGAGATATCATGGCTCTTACTTCAAGGCTTCACCCCCAACTGTCAGTTATGGGCAGTTTAACAATAATACATTTACATTGTCCACATGCCTTAGCATGGTAATCCTATTTTATGATTAATTACAAGCCGGGGAAAACAAGGGTGTTACAATTCCCTCCCCCTTAAAGAAACATCATCCTCGATGTTCTTTCTCAAAAACACCTATCATGCCTTTCTCATTCAGCTATTTCAGAAATCTTGATCCTTCTTTCTCGGTCAAGTCCTTTTTCATACCCTTAATCTTGGTCACCTGCTTTCAATAATTCTTGGACAACAAGCACGTTAATAATAGTTTTATGAGAAAACATTGCATAAAAATTTCTAGGAAAATTTCATAATCTTAGCACCATAATTATCTGCATAGTTCGTGGATTTGTATCCACATGGTTGTTTTGTTATCCAGGCTCATTGTTTTTCCTTGACATGCCCATTGTGTGTATGATCCCAATCAATAGTTTACAAGAACTATCAAGGTCTCATCTTCCTTGTAGTCACTCACCCTCCAAGCCTAGGCTCAAACATCCCCTTCTCTACTATATAGCCCCTCGGGTGAGCAATCTTTCCTTGCCAAGGTTTTCTCACACAAGAAGAACTACCCATCGTGTGCATGATCCCAATCAATAGTTTAAATAACTTTCAAGGTCTCCTCTTCCTTGCAGTCACTCACCCTCCAGGCCCAGGCTCAGGCATCCACTTCTATGCTATATAGTTCCTTGGGTGATCCATCTTTCCTTGCCAAGGTTTTCTCACACAGGAAGAATTCCGAAGACTTTATCGAGTCTTACAGTCAAGGTGTCCCTTAGAATTTCTTTGTCGAGGCACCCCTCCAGCTTTTGTTACCTCAAAACAACATATTATAGGTGATCATGGCTTACCATAGGGTTCTCATGGCTCAATAGTAGCCATTTTTCATGATTTTCATCTTGACAGCCTTTCGGCTCAACGAAATTTAGGGACAAAGGTTACTCTCCTTCTCCTGGCACATAAATATATGGGGATGAAGGTTACTCTCCTTCTCCCGACTCAGTCTTTATTTCTTGTGATCATAACATACTCTTTTTCATATTTCTTCCTTGAACCCAAGAGCTCAGTCTCTTGTCTCTACACTCTTCATAGATCTTTTCCTTTAAAATTGTATCACAGGTATACAGAAATTCATGAGACATCATCATAAATTTTAAATTCAGAATTTCCTTGTAAATCTGTCACCTATAGATTTCCAATTCCACATTTTATTTTCATATTTGTTCTGCACAGGAACCATATTCATAATTATGGGACTTTCCTTCCCATAGTGGTTTGGCTCAACAGGCAATTGGTCTTCCTTATGGGCTTACAACACTACCATATCCATGACCCCTTTGCTTCTTTCACTTTCAACTTCAATCAAGCAAAGAAATCGTTGGATTTTCCATGCACATACATTTTTATTGCACCTTTACAACGTCATCACAAACAATTTCAGAATTGTGCATACTAACAATCAAATTCACTTTCTCAAAAAGGAAATACGATTCCTTGCAATTTGGCTCAGTAGGAAATTGGTCTTCCTTATGGGCTTACAATGCCGCCATATCCAAGACCCATTTCCTCCCTACAATTCATTCTTTACACAACTAAACAAACTGTTAGTCTCTCATGCATCCATGTATATATATCTATATTCAAAACCATGCCTACTAATAGTTCATCACATCTATATAAACATGAAAATGGAATCCCATTCCTTGCCTATGCTTCATTTCAACATACCAAACCTTTCAAAATGTAATTCAACATTTCAAAGGATTTTAACAAATGTGCCAATATTCATGGCCACATTCATACCCAATGCACTCTTGCATTTTTTTCAAGTTCGTCACACTTTATGATTGGTTCTTGGCCATGGTGTGTTGGAATTTAACCAACCTTTTACTCATATGGTTTATTCATTTTCTTTCATTCTTACAACATGACCATATTGTGTGCTATAGTTCGATCACGATCCCAAATCAGTACACATGAACTCAAAAGTTTCACATGAATTCCTTTAAGCATTCTTCCTCTATTAATAACCAGGGTGCCAACACTCATGGCCACCCAAAATTGTTTTCCTTTAGCGCTTACATAATGTAAGTAAAACATTGGAAGGTCCTCCTCCCTCAATGGGAAATCCACTGTCTATCCTTTATGAAAACATGCATTTCCTTGAATAAATTCCATGCAATGTGATAACTAGGAACACCTTTATTCCCATAGAACCAGTCCCCATGACCATAGTCTAACATAGAGTGACAAAATATACCATTCTTGACTGGCCCAATTGGACTCCCTTTTCTCTCCACATGATCGAGAGTTGTGACCTCAACTCTATTGGTTTCAACGCTATTCTTTCAACTGTCGTGTCCAAGTGTTATGATCATGGCTACACCTCTTGCCTGCAAATCAACGACGAATATTCCTCCTCCCCCAGATCCATCAGTTGCAAGGGATTGTAGAACCTCTACTAGCTCATGGTTTGATTTTCCTCCCGGTCTTCGTAATGGATACGGGCCATCTGATCTTTGATCGGACCCCAAACTCAAAATAAAGATACATTGAATTTAAATTACTAGCACAACCTCCACCGTTAAACCGTGTGCCAATTCGATCTTCGCAATGAATATGGGTCATTGATCTTATTGAACGATTGACATTTGATCAGATAACTCCAGTGGATGTTGAAATCGATCTGACTACTGAGATCAGTTTCCTTCTAATGAACGAATCGTGTTCATTTCCTTTGTTAGGGTCTTGATTAACCTGATTCGATTAGGGTTTTCTATCACGATCGTCACGATCTCGATCTGTAGTTGATCGAAGGTATTTATACGATCTCTTAGTAAAGTTTTTTGACCTTTTTATTCAACATAGGTCATTTGGTTCAGATGCTACTACATCATATAATCAGTCTTCATTGCAGGAGGTTCACACCTCCAACATTCGATTTTCCTTCCCGAATCATAACCTACTTGGGTGTCCATGGCATACAACTGTCCTTTCAAAATTTTGTGCATACCATGAGACAATAAAATATTTCAGAAGGGATTCTAATCCAAATCTTTTCATACCTTGAGCCACATAAGAATGAACATTTTTATACATGTTCTTGGCTGCTAGCACCCTCTTTCTATTTTTTTTTTTTTTACTCATCGGCATTGCTTTAGCGGGATTCTCACAGTTCTGTCAATGATATTTCGACAACAACCTTCCCATGGTCATCCTCTTCTTGAGGTTTTCCATTATTGGTAACTGTCTTTCTCAACAATTCCAACTCCTTTCTATACACAACATGCATCATTAGTTGTAGTATCAATTAAAATGCGTGTATCATAAATTCAAATCCATAAGACTTATTCAAAATGTCCTAGTCTATCTTTATGCACTTCATCACATTATCCTCAAGGGTTTCCATGAATGCAATGCAGATAGTTCTCAATTGTTTCTGTAGTAATACAATCATCATCACTATGGTGTCAAAACATTTACCTTTATTAGTAAATCAACATTCTCATTCTAGAGGAAACATAGCACATAGAAAGGAGGAGTTAGAGTCTCTCTCCTTCTTACAACTTCTTTCTATACCGCCTAAGACTTTCCATCCCGGCCGAGTTATCTCTAAAGGCTTCACTGACTTTTCTTAACACGGCTTCAACCAAGCCTATTCAATCAAACATACTCCTTTATTCATTCATTAGTCTTCTATTCGTTACATGATGCTTCCAAAATGTAATACATGATTCTTATATATATATATATATATATATATATATATATATATATATATATATATATATATATATATATATATATATATATATAATCTTGTAGCTCACTGCTCAGTTTCTCAGCAATTACTAAGGTTGTGACTCTGACCTCCTGACAGATTTTTCACATAGTTCTTCCACAGGGAACTCTCGCAGCATACAACTTCCGTATTGCACATCCATCACTGTCGGTGATGGACTCAACCTTGAGTTAGCTTTAGCTGTTTACCAAATATTCCCTTAAGGAATATAAACATGCATCTTTTTCATGTATCCAATTATGTATCCATACATATTCTGGTTTTGGTTAACTTTCATCCATGATTCACTTAACCATATTCATAAGCCTAAGCCTGCATGTAGCTGTCATAGGTATATTCAACAACCCACATACATATTTACTTTTAAGATCAGTCAACTCAGGATTTTTCAAAATCCTTTTCATATGATTCTCAAAGGCATAATCATTTGCCTCTTATTATGACAACATAGCATATTTGATCATTTCCCCTTTTATCTAATTATTTTAGTATTCCCTAAGGAAAGGGAATACATTCCCCTCAAACTATTATTTGGAACAAAACTTTCATGACTCTTCAGAATGGAGTCAACTATGTATCTATAGTATTCATTTAATCTGGACAAGAGCAATTCTTGCTTTATATTTCACTCATCAGGGAAACCATATTGTGCCTATAACTATACTCTTACATCATACATGTGCATCACTTGCACGTTTAATATCATTCATACCTAACTAGTATTAATATCAGTCTTCATATTAGGAAGCTCCACAATGCATTAAACCCATGCACTTAAGCATAATTAAACACAACTAAGTATTCATCATGCTAGCTTATTGCTTGCACCTTTTCCATGTCATTCACACACATGGACATATCAAGCCTCTATATCCTTTTCCCAAGGATGTTCCAAGCATCCTTATGATCATGTATACACATTCCTGTATATGTAGGTGCATCTATTGCACCTTTTTACCTAATGCATTCACTTGATAGTTTAATTTCATCATTAGTGTCTTTTAGTTTGGGATTTGAGTCACTTACAAGACTAATCTCATAGTCATATTTCGTATTGATGTTGCCTTCTCTCATGGAAATAACCAACCAGGGTCACTTTCCTCTTTACATGACAATGTATAACAAGAAAACCTCCTTGCCTCAATGTCCATAGGGTTTTACCCATATCATCTTTCTCTGTTTATGAGGAGTTATATACTCCGAGTTTAATGTAAAGTAGTACTTATGATTACCAAGGATCCTACCTAATCCTATCAGATTCCTTTAAGCCCAAAAAGGTATTAACCATTATATAATCAACCATCATCAGTGCTTGAGGTTCCAGCTTCCCATGCTTAGAAGCAGTGTTACGAAGACTAGGTTGTCCGCCCTTAGGGATTCAACTGCTCTTGACAGAACCCTGCCACCTTCAGCTATCCACATTCCAGTCTTATTATAAATGTTAATTAGCATATCCCTACTCTGGTAAGAGTAGTTATCACTTTGACAAAGAGCTAAAGAAATTCTCCTACTAAAATTCAACAAGAATTCCCAAAATCACAGGTTCAATCTGCAGTCCTTCTCCTCAAGGAGTAAATGCAAATAACAATACCTCCTTACATGACTCATGCATGAGCTCAAGAAGGCCAAGTGTTGTAACCATGCTCTAATACCAATTTGTAACACACCCACGACGAGGCATGATTTTTTTTTCTTTTCTTAAAGGACAGATTCTCCATCCATGGTTTCTAATTTGGAAAGTCAGGGAACCAGTCTGACATCTCAGTCAAGGATCTCCTATTCTGGAGTCAAAAAACTCTCTGAGACCTTGATGGTCCCGTTCTGTATTTAAACGTAGACTCTTTTGACTTCCAGGTGCAGGTCCAATGGTACTCGCGACCTTTCCCTTTTTTCGCTTGTGAAATCTCTGAGTTTGGGCATTATCCCCTTCCTTGATATGACCTTGGGTGATGACCTTTCATAACCACGCAATTGCGGGAGCGACAATGGGTGGTTGAAACCAAACTACTTTTCTCCCCGCAATTCACCTTGAGCCTGCATGTGTCCTTTCTCCAAAAACCATGGCCTGGATTGTGGCCTGCCCTCAAATTTTTAAAGTTCACACACCTTCGGTCCCCGCAATGCGATAGGAACGTCGATCTCACGACCTTGATGGTGGTTCTGAGTTGACAGATCATATCTATCCTTTCCAAATCTATAGATCAGATCTAACCTTTCTAAATTAGCGGCTGTGATTTATTTCTTGATTCAGGTTTTGGGACTTTCAACTCTCAACTTTCACTTCCTCCATTAGTAGCTATCTTCTAGAGTGGAAGATCTATTAACACCTATCCTAAAAAATGGACGGTTCTGATGAACTCTAGCTCTCCGGCCTTTGGGATTTATTTCTCCTTCATTCACCCCTTTCTCTCGGAGTGCTCCGTACCTGGAGTTGTATATCGGATGCCATGCATCTACTCTGATCAACGGTCTATATCCACTCTCCACAAACACAAATCTCTAGAGTGAATCCTTCCGGAGTGTTGGATCTTCTGACACCTATCCTCTCCAAATCAATGACCCTGGTCCTCTTTAGGACTTCGACACTTTTCAACCAAGACTAGATCAACGGTCCTTCAACCTCCTCCTCAATCAATGATCGAGATATCCTTCGAGACTTTGGCGCTTTCACCCTCTGCTTTCCTCTGGAGTGCTTCATACCCAAAGTTATAGATCTAGCGCCATGTGTCCACTTTCAAATCAATGAATGTCGTTCACTTTGGGACTTCATCCTTTGGTGATTTAAAATATCAATTTCCCCACGCTCTTCTTTTCCCAGAGCATTTTATCTGGAGTTCACGATATGATGACATGTGTCCTCTCACAGATCGACAAATCCTAGCTGCTTCGAGTATTCAAGGTTCGGCGATTTCAAACTTTACTACTTTGTTTTCTCTCGGAGTACTTTCACCCAAAGTTCACGATCTTTCTCCATGTACCCTATGGATCTAATGGTCCATATTCTCTTCGGCTCTTCGACTCTTCAGGCTTCAAGATTTTTAGACTCCTTTTCACTCATTTCTCCCGAAGTGCTTTCACCCAATCTTCATGGATTTCCGCTACGTGTCCCTCTGTAACAGACGGTTGTGATCTTCTTCGGTCTTCGGGGCTTCGAGAGTTTGTCACACTCCTCACTTGGAAACCTTCAAAGTATTTTTCCCCTAATTCTCTGATCTATCGACACATATCTCTTGTTGGCCGACAGACAAGATCTACTTTGGGTCTTTACCAAGAGTCCACAGACTTATGCCACCTATCCTCTGGATCCAACAACTAATGTTTACTTCGGACGATACGACAATTGACGTTTGCTTCGGGTCTTTACCCAGAGTCTATAGGTTTATGCCACTTGTCCTCTGGATCTGACCCTTGAGATTTACTTCATTCTCCTTGATGATGGATGGTCCCAAACTACTTCAGTACTTCGAGACCTTGGTAAGTCCACTCTACTGCATGTGAAAAGCACTAAGGCTCGAGCACATTGCTCTGATCAAACGACTATTGGTCCTCTTCAATGTGATTCAATGACCACTATCGCTCCTCCTCTTGAGCTTCTAATCTCTTCCGACTTAGAATATTTTCTAAGTGTTCAAAGGCCTCGACCTTTTCTCCTCCTACGAGTCCATATCTTGGACTTCGTCTACATGCCTGAAAGTGCTATCTCCTTTAATCTTGATCCCCTTGAATATTTTTCCTTCCCACGCACTCCTTTCGTTTCAGGGATATCGTCAAACTCAGATCGAAGGTCAAAGGCGATCGACAGTTCATAGAAATTGTGGGACCCCAACAAGCATGCTCTTTATCAAATATTTCGACCTCCACAATATGGAAAGTGCTCGCTCAAATTGGTCTAATTGGAATAGTTGATCTTTCCGCCCGATGAGATCAACGAAGTTGGTGAATTGTGGGCCGCGAACTAGCGTGTCCGCTACTTTCACTTTCGTGCTCCGCAATAATTTTCCACACTAGATCTCCATTCATAGATCAACTGTTCACAGTGATTCCAGGTTTCAACCTCCACCATCGGGGGAGTGCTCGCTCGACTCTAGTCTAATCCTAATCATTGATATCCCATTCCCGACGAGATCAATGACATAGGTTGATTGCAGCCGTGAACTATCATTTTTGTTTCCAGGTTCTTAAGTCATGGGTAGTTATGGTAACTTGGCTATCATCTGTTAGAGAAATAGGACCGTGGAGCAATAAAATAAAAAAAATTCGGAAATAAAATACAAAAGACACAAAATACAATAGAGACACAGATTTACGTGGTTCACCCAGTGTGGGCTACGTCCACCAGAGAAATTTACAGGTCCTTCCTTTATTATTATCCAACATATGAAGGGATACAACCTACAACAAACCCACTGTAACTTCCTCTTCTTTCTCTCACATTCTCCTATCTCATAATACAATATTCGCTATCATACTTAGCTGCAATACATTTCCCTCATAAAAGAGGGTTGCCTTATAGGGAAAAAAACCCTAACATAATTTCTATCGTTAGATCTGTGACCTTATAATGAATGGTCCAAATTTACAATGAAATTACAATATACATTTACAAGGCAATTTTTTCTTCAGGGGCTTCACCCCCAAACCCCCGTCGGGGGCCCGCTTTTCCCCGAACCCCCCAGCTGAGGGGATAGCCCCCCTGGACCCCACAGAGGGGGTAACCCCCCTTTTCACTCCCCCGCGTGGAAGAGTGTACATACTTCTGAGGTGTAAATACTTCATGGGGTATAAACATGGCTGGAAACAAAAGACCTCTGAATCAAGAAGATAATCAGGCTCCACAACCAACATCGTCTACCTCCTAGATTTGGTGGTCGGGACGGTTCCCAGGCATCCTCAGATCTAAGGCTTAGGATTAACTTCGAGACTTAGGAACTTTGGGGATTTTACCTCCCTTACGACGAACTCACTCAGTTCTCCGAAATCGCGAAGTCCAAATTATTGCAGGGTTAACTCCCATGCTCTTTCCTGTACTCTATGGTCACAACAGACCATGGCTTCTTCCGAATAGATTTCGTTCATTCGTCTTCCAANNNNAAACTCATTGTTATTCCTGAGATTTGTTAGCTTTGAAAGTCTTAAGAGCTTTAAGCTCTTTCTCTTGAATGTAACGCTTGGAAGAATCCTTTCGCGCACCCCTTATTCTCATTCCTCAACTCTAGAACTTAATTGGTTCTCGGTCTTTGCCTACCTCGCAGAGAGCCTGTGCATACATGCACTATCTCTCTTGATATTTAACAGACTCCCTCCTCCAAGGGACTCTGAACAATTAGGATTTTCGAAATGCATACGTGAAACTGTGCCCAGGATTGACGAACTCACAGTTCGTGGATCTAGTTTAAGCCACCACAGGGCGCAAGCATTTATGAATAAAAAAAATGTCCAATTCATATAAATTATTACTTTCTTAATTACACCATCAAGAATACACAAAAAGGGATACAATATAAATCATTAAGCTAACATATCCATCCCTGGGTCATTCACAATATATCTAATTAATTACACAATTACAACTCAATTTCACAGGGTATGAGAATACTTATCTATTACAAGTTGCATCCAACTAACTGACTATGGGTGTGTGCCTTTCCACCCAACCATAGGCTCAGAGGCATTAATTCTTAGCACTCTGGCCACCCCCGTGCTAAGCCATGATATCACTAGGGAATTTACGCCATCTCTCAGATAAAACTCTCCTTGTCACAATAACCCTGCGAGGTTTATTAGATGCTTTCCCATCATCAAGCTCACGTTCGTTCCTTTAGGTCATGTTCTCTGCACTTCCTTTTGGTTCCCGCATCCCATTTTTGAGCTTGCGAGCTCATCTAGTGTCTCTTCTCTTGCTGTGTGTCTATATGTATCTTACCTTCCCTCCTTTGGAAGGTTTCCGACCTATCCTGTTCCTTCTGTCAGAAGGAATCTTGGGTCTGCAGGTCTCTATGGTACTTCAGGATGACATCCTACAGCTAGAACATGCTTCCATTCATGGGTGTGTTTGATAATTCAACCACTGGTCCTCTCATCATTAACTGATTTCTTTCCCCTAGTGATATCTTGGATCATACTTCAAGGATTCACCCCCAACAGTTAGTTATGGTCAGTTTAACAATACTACATTTACATTTTCCACATGCCTTAGCATGGTAATCCTATTTTATGATTAATTACAAGTTGGGGAAAACAAGGGTGTCACAACAAATCCATGGAAGATTAAACAAATCATCTTGATGGTTGGCCTTCCAAGGAAACTTTATTAAAATAATGTTGCTAAAGACAAAAATAGAGAAGGAGAGATGGAAAATTAATTGTAGCTTGGAAAGAGAAGGGCACCGATAGAAGTATGAGAACTCGGGAGAACAAAATTGCTTGAAGATCAAAGGAAAAGGATGAATTAAGGATGCCCATGTATGAGTGAAGGTAGCCTCTAAGTGATAGAAATCTGCAAGACATTGACAGTGAGTAAGAATGCACCAAAATCTGTAACGAGAGTGCACAATTCACCCTTTGTAAATTCTTGATCAAGAACAAAAATTCCCATCAAATTATGGTTTTTGTGTTTGGATTTCCAAGGTAAATTTTGTTTATTGGGTTGTGATTGAATACTTTGCACTATGGATGTGTATATTTCTTGTTGTTTTGTTGATGTTAATTAGTTTCTTGAATAGCTACAAGCATTCACATTTATTTTTTGCCCAACGCTTCCACGCCATGTAAATATGCATTACCAAAGTATTTAGCTATACATATTTAGCTAAATGTATTTGCATTCTCTCCAATTTGTTTTGACTCCTACCATTAAATAAATCAAACATTGGTTGACCATGTATGGATTGATTTCACCTTGATTGCATTGTTAGTATGATAATTGTGGTAATTAATATGTAATTGTTTGATTGGACAAGCCAATTACACCAAAAGGCCCATACATAAATCACTTTCCAAACTTATGACTCTTGGCTATACAAATCATCCTAATTATTCCCCTTTCAACTCATACACTATGAGTTAGCTACAACATATGTGCCAATTATGGGGAGCATTGGTTTGGCATTCATTTCTTCTATTTGAATGTTGTGAAAGAATAATCATAGTTGGCATTAATTATCAACTTCAATAGTGTGCATTGAGCTTGAACTCATATTTCTCAATAAGGTTTGGGCATTGTTGTAGGGGATAGTTGACTCTATCGACTAGGCCTTCCAGTTGACTAAGAAATAGTCGGTCAACTAATGTAGTCATAAATGTAAGTCGGTCGAAGTATCTGATAACCGACCGACCCAGGAAGTTAAGTAGTTACAACTTCCTGGTAACTAGACATATAGGAGTATAAATAGACAAACACATAGAGAATCTGATAACTCTATGTGAGAGACTGTATACATTGTACTATATTTCTATATCCTTTGATAAACACATAATCTTTGGTCTCTCACTACTTATGTATGTCTTTGTCTATATCTATATGGATGTATCTTCACTGCTACTTATGTAAGGACTACTGACAACTCTCCCTACTTTCCCCTAGATTACAACATTGGTTCCGTTACTAGTAGTTCTGAACCTGGGCATGTAGAAGTATACATAGATGTTAAACCTACAAGACATACGTGAATGATGGGAGAGAAAGACTGATAATTACATTTAAAATTATGCCAAAAGAAACAATCTCTCACTCCCAGAAGTAAGAGAAAGATTCTTTTTAGAAACCCATGAAAGATTTTTAGAAGTCATCCCTGAAGCGCTATTTTAGTACATCAACAAGTCAGGTAATGTGTAATTTGAAAACTGGCGATAAACTAGGACTCAAGCTTATGAACGGAGGATGAACAAATTTGCACGATTGGTTCGAGCGAGTTGTCGAAGACTATATCTCAAAGCAAGCCGTCGAAGATTAAACATCTCTTGATAGAATACAAAAAAAATTATATCGACTTGCATGAAGGATTCTTGTGTACTATCCCAAAAATGCTTCATAAATTCCTCCTCGACAAGGGAGTCAGTGACATTGTTGAATACCGACCTCAACTAGGCACACTGTTACCAAATAATAACTATAAAGGGAGGGATGGAGAGTGGGAAGGATTTCTTGATAAAAAGTGCAAAGATATAAGGAAAACCTGGGATTATTTTTTGAATAATTGAACATGGACAATATTACCAACCTTGAGTAATTTGGGGTGGTGATGGGGGGTTGGTCGAATATGTGATATTCCACAAGGAAAGCATACCAGAAGTTCTGATTACTGAAGCATAAATTTCATCGAGAGGAAGGCAAGCACACAAGAAATCCGCTGACATCCAAAGATTAGAGCAGGATAAAAGGAAAAAAGAAAAGGGAAGAAATTCGTAACCTGTGGAACAGTTAGAAATAGAATAGAAAAATGATTAGGGAGGGTGAGACTGATATAGCGCGTGAGTAGTCTAAGTTTGAAGTGAATTGACCAGATTTGGAAATAACAACAGCTGCGATGACCCCCGAAAGATGTAGTGATGCAGAGTTGATAGAGGCTAGATTGAATGACTATCAACCAAAATATGAACCTGACATAATGGATTATGAAGAATCAATACCAACAATACACACTTCCCCTGCCCCAAAAACCAACCAACGAATAAAATAATTCCTCCAACAATGAATTTAGATCGATGACCAATCTGCAAGATTATGGTACAAAATTGACAAGAAAGGAAACCTATGAGATGTACTCATTATTGAGATAGAAATAAATGATATTGACAACATGATCATCCAAATTAAGGATCTCACCGACACGACCCCCATGCCAAATTTATTATCAAGAGAAGATACTAGTTATAGTCGTGAACTGACACGACCTTTGGACGAACACTTAGTTGAGTATAAAGATCAAAGTTCTCAAACTGAAGAGATACTTTTTGTAGTCAACATGAGGCATTTATTCCTTGAGTAACACCCAGTAAAATATCAACCAACAAAAAAAGTGACACAAGAAAACCCGATCGAGGATTCGACATCTCAGTTGAAAATTGTGGTAACTCAGACACCACAGAAAGTGCGTACCCCTAAAAAGACAATAAAAATGGGATTTAACCACATACCCTTGTACGAGGGAGATGAGGACCCAAAAATACACTGGTTCATGTGCGGAAAATTTTGGGATGCTACAGACATCACCGATGAAGACAAACATATGGCACAATTCAGAGTTGCCCACTAACACTGCGCCCTAACATGGTTTATGAACTATACAGAAAATAGAAACCAAAAAATTTTAGACATAAAAGATAATTTTCTAATGTTTTTTAAAGTCCAAGATGTCACACACTTGGCTGCACAAAAGTTAAAAGAAATAAAATTACTACCAAGTGAATCAGTACAATAATATGATAAAAGATTCAAAGATCTCTTAAGCCAAATTCCAATAGTAATCGACCAAATCTTTCTAGTTCAACAATACGTTGTTGGGTTATTGCAACGAATCTTCTCACCATTATGGTTGTACGGAATAATCACCTGTGAAGATGCATTACAAAAAACACAACAAATTGAATTGGATGATGATGGACCGTCAACTGCTTCGTCAACCATAAGACTCGAAGAAAAAATAGAGCACTTACAATAAATGATAAAGAATTTGTCCATAAGGATAAATGAACTTTGGTGCATATCATGCTATGAAGAAGGACATACGAAGGATACGTGTAGCCTCAATGATCAACCACCACCAAAAACAAATGGACATAGAGTAAAAGCTCATAAATAATGTAACATATGTGAGTTTCTTATTGATCATAGTGTACAATATTGTCCACACGATCTAAAAAATACCAAGTGGTGCCTTATTTGTGAAGCTTCTAATCATAAAACATCAGAATGCTATTTCAAAGCATGAAATCAAGAAAGTGTATGAACAATCTACCACACAGAAGCCACCAACCAAGCTAACAATTATGGTCGAAGGGATGACTACTACAGTCGAGATTGAGGTCAAGGAGGACGTGGTCGATTTGGTGGTCGAGGTTGAGTTTGAGGACGACCATACTACTACAACTGCTGGAAAGACGACCACACCAATCCATATTTCCCAATGAAAGATAGAATTGACCCGAAATTCTGCAATATATGTGGCATTAGTGATCACTCATTAGAAGAGTGCTCAATAGTACTAGACAAAATTATGACTAGAAAAAATGTAAATATCCTACATGCAGTATCAAAAGAAGAAATATTGAATTCAAAAAAAGTAAATATCATCACAAGATCTGGCACATGATGAGATCTTAATAGTACTACCTTTCACGACCAACATAAATGGAAGGATAGTTTATTTCCAAATCTTAATAAAGAAGAACAAATTATGAAAGAAGCTATCAGATTCTTTAGGCAAAACAATGGAAGACAGAATGAAGATATTATACAAGAATTCCTACAACTATTACAAGAAAAATTTTCAATCGTTCGATTGCTAGAACTACTAAATATATTAAAAGAATACAAAGAAGGACAAAGACCAACAAAGGATGTCAGACAACTATCGTATAAGCATAAATATTATGATCCACGGGTTGACCTAGAAATCAATGAAGTATCGATCAAACAAGTAGTTGTCAATTTTGGATCCCAAGTCAATATCTTACCCTGAGAAACTTGGATAAGACTAGGACGACTTGCTTTAGCACCAACTCTGAACTATCTCAAACTTGTGGAACAAATATTGATAGAGCCCATTGGTGTTCTCGGAAATGTTGATACTCAAATAATGGGTATTCTGACTCAAGTTGACTTTGAAGTCATCAACCTAGTTGAGGGGATTCCAACATATCCATCACTTTTCAGTTAGCCGTGGGGTCAAAAAATGAAAAAAAGCATCTCTCTGGGAAAAGATAGAATCAAATTAAAAGGCGGTGGAAGAAAAATATTCATTCCCTTAGATCCAAAAGAAGGAAAACCATGGACTGAATCATGGGATGAAGACCAAGAAGCTCGGTTCCTGTATCAAATAAACAACAAACAAATAGATTATGTAGAACTGACCACACAAGGAGAAATTTTGAGAGAATATCCCATGCCGGTCAGACATAACTCCAAATCCACTCTATAAAAATAGAAAATTGAGAACTATGAAGCACACACGAAAGATTGTTGGTCCATTGAAATCATTCCAATGCATCTAAGAATGTGCTACTGGATCCAAGTGGTGCCAATAGTGTATGAAAACAATATTCTACAGAATCCCACTCTGATATGAACCAACAACCAAATAAGCAAGCCCTTACGATATAACGAACGAACGAATGAATTTTATTGCTAAGTGGTTTTGGCCTTTCTTTTTTAATTAATAATTGAAATATGTGTTGTGATATATATTGTAATTGGAATACGACTTGAGATATACATGGTTTAGTTAAAGTTAAATGACCTAATTGGATTATGCATTAAGATGAACGATCCAACACATATTCCAATTATAGTATATATTATAGTGTACAAGAAGGTTAGACATCTTACAATTTTGAATTTTTCCCACTTGTGATCATTAGATTCTAGTCAATTTTTTTTGTTAAAATTGTAATTTGGATTGTTGAAATAATTGTTGTTAATGAAAAAATGCTCCAACATCCTTGAATATCCATACTGCAACTTGGTTTTGAAATGTTTATGATTGATATCTACGATTCTATTAATCCAAAAGTATTCTTATCATATTTTAGACAAAAAATATTGGTTTATCTTCCTTTTATTTTGACTGCCCAAAAAAGATCAAATTTATAGAATGTTTAGACTACAACTATTCCAATTGTTCTGATATATGTGGGAAATTATTTGGATATTAACACATATTCTAATTGTTGAGATGTATGTGGATATATAATATAATATCAATCTTAAGATGAATAATGTATATCTCAAAATATTCAAATTATTGAGATATGTGTACATATAGCGCACACACATGTGCACACACACATTTCAATTATTACTTAATCAAAGTTCTCACAAAATTGTTTAAATTTTCTATTTGTTGGAATATGTATAAAGAACTTTTCTCCCAAGGAGTTTAACATTTTTTTGCTAGTGGAATCGACAACTAGGGAAAGCTTGTACTTGGGTGAAACATGATCAATTCCGGCTGCTACCACTATAACATCCAAGTGCACCACACACTCCTGAAGCACGACACACAAGCTAGGCGAGGTTTGAACCAACGATGTCGCAAGGAGTGCCTTAACAATACACTCTATCACCAACTCATCTACACCCTTGGGGGCAAGGATTTTAACATTTTAAAATCAACTAATATATTAAAAACAAAATACAACTTTGACATTTTAAGTGTCACTTGTCAAGCTCTCAGTTATGGTCATTAAGTACATCCAAAATGGACTTGCTATATAAAAAGTGAAGTTAACGAAATCAATTTGTATATGAAACACATACAAATTCAAGGAGGAATCACACATTCTTAAACATTAGGTCCACTTAAGTTGTACTATACTAATATAATTTAAGGTTACAAACTGGCCATATGACAAATATATGTGTGAGACCCTCCAAATTCGAACATTTGACCTATACAAAAACAACGTTTGTAACATTTAATAAGTACCATCTTTCATTAACATATCATTATTCACAATTATAAGAATTAATTCAATCTTTAAATACTAATGATATCTAAAACATTAAGAAAACAAAACTATTAGGGTCCTACCCTACCCTCTCTATTTTGGGCTAGCTAGAAGTTAGTTAATTATTGTATGTGACCACTTCTTTCAATATGACCCATTAGATAGTAGTGGATAGTTATTTAATGTAAATGAGTCATCTTTATGAAATACAATCCACTCTGTAGTTGATACTTGTTTATCATGAACCATGAGTAGTTAGGGTTTTTCTATTTGAGTATATTTTTAAAGAGCTAGGAGGCTATGGAATGTTTTGACGAGTATTGTTGTATTTGGAGCTTTGTTGAGTGAAAGTTTGTCCCACCTTAAGAGGAAAATGAACATTTATTTCTATTTTTATGCACTTATTATCTCTATAGGCCATGTTTGTGTTTCAAGTTTATGGGTTAAGGAACACTACAAGTGATATCAGAGCTCTTTCATAAACTGGCACGCCTCCAAATTTTAGTATATTGTTGTTTAGGCTGGAGATGTATTTTGATGTCTTTATATAATACAAAGAGCTATCATTCAGTGGGTAAAATTATGGTTGGGGAAGAATACACACAAGAAACATAAGTGGAATCACTAGAATAAGGCTAGATGTTTTACGATTTTGAATTTTTTCAGTTCACCATCACAAGAATCTGATCATAATTTTTGTGTTGAAATTGCAATTTTGGACTATTAAAATAGTTTCTTTTAATGAAAAAATGGATTCAGTGCCCTCGAATACCATTTTCTATCAATCCAAAATGATTCTTCCTAGATTTCAAAAAAAAAAAGTCAATTTCCCTTCCCTTTATTTTGAGAGGCCGTAAAAGATCAAATTCATTATACATTTAGACTACAACTATTCCAATTGTTGGAATATATGCAAAGCAATTATTTGGATACTAACACATATTTAAATTATTGAGATGTATGTGGAGTAAGATATATTTTTCATCTTAATATTAATAGTATATATCTCAACATATTCAAATTACCGAGATATGTATAGAGATAACATGATGTATATATACACATATTCCAATTCTTACTAAATCAAATTTCTCCCAAGATTGTTAAAATTATTCCAATAGTTTGGACATGTACAAAGAAGTTTTCTCCTGAGATTTTAACATTTTAAAATTAACTAAGATATTAAATAGACATTCAAATATAACTTTGACATTTTGTTTCATCCATTCCAATTATCCACACAAAAAAATGGTTCCTTTTAAGTGTCACTTAGTAAGGTCTCAATTATGGTCATTAAGTACATCCAAAATTGACTTTCTATCTAAAAAGTGAAGTGAACAAAATCAATTTGTATATGAAAGTTACAATTTGAACTTGTGATTTTCAAGGAGAAAACACATGTTCTTAACTTTTATGTCCACTTAAGTTGTACTATAGTAATTTAATTTAAGGTCACAAACGGCCATATGTCAAATTGATGTGTCAGAATCCCCTTGTGTGTATGACAAGTGAGCCCCTCCATTCATAGATTTGAATGCATGGTTTATGCAGGTTGACATATTCTACCCTCCTCCAAATTCGAACATGTGACATTTAAGAAGGAAACACGTGTTTGTAACATTTAATAAGTACCATTTTCTATTAACATAACATTATTCATAATCATAAGAATGAAAGTTAAAGTTCAAACTTGTGATTTTCAAGGAGAAAACACATGTTCTTAA
>ML784669.1:379314-395936 GCA_009831015.1 Picea engelmannii
CCGGAGTCCAAGGGAGTTCCACCGATGCCTCTGCATCCTCAGGGTTCGAAACCCTGCACACTCAATGAAACTGAGTCAGCAGCACCTGTCTACATCAACGTAG
Organism: Picea engelmannii; assembly: GCA_009831015.1. Lineage (NCBI taxonomy): Eukaryota > Viridiplantae > Streptophyta > Pinopsida > Pinales > Pinaceae > Picea > Picea engelmannii. The sequence goes on from ML784669.1 coordinate 379,418, forward strand.
TAAAAACATCCTGTCATATATCTTAACGCATCATAATGAATGAAAAAGTTTTATCATCATAAAAATCCAGATCACTTGCGAGCAAGTGTCCTCAAAGAATAAGTTTGGTAAGTGCGCCAGAGCGGGATGTTACATTATACATGATGCAGGATATTTGAACATTGTTCTTGTCATGGCTAAATTCTCGTTGGATTGTTTGATACATACCTTTCATTTTTCCATTGAGATTAGTGTTGAGTTTATACCGTTGGAATTGTCCTTTGTTGTCAAATGTCATCGAGATATCATCCGTCACCACCGAAGGCATTCACACAACCACCAACATTACATTTGAGTGTTTCATAGATTAAAGATAGTTTTTTGCTTTTGTAGATTAGAAGAGATAGTTTCTTGTTTTCATAAGTTTAGTTGATAGTCTTTCTTGCTTTCAATAGAATAGATTTCCTTTCATGTATTGCATTGACCATTTAAATTTCCTTTCACGCAATGGAAATAGTTTTACATTAGGCATTTAGTTCACTCGCCTCTTAGGCTAGGTAGTTGTTCAATGAGAAGTCTTTGCTTACTTGTCTTTTGCTTTATGCTTTTGCTTGCTTGTATATTTGCTTTAATAGGTTAGTTAGGTTCTTTTGCTTGCTTGTCTATTTTCTTTAATAGGTTAGTTAGGTGTTTTTTCTTGCTTGTCTATTTGCTTTAATAGGTTAGATAGGTGCTTTTGCTTACTTGCTTATTTATTTTCTTTCATAGGGTAGTTGCTCATTGAATGTAGGTTGGCAAGTTAAAAGTAGTTTTCTTTCATCATTTGCTTAGTATGCTTAGTAGTTTACCTTTGCCTACTGTCATGAACTAGTTTTCTTTACATAGAGTTTTCATTCGCTTTCTTAGGAACTATCCATCAGTCCTTGGCCCAAAAGTACTTAGGTCACCTAGTTTCAATTTGTTTAGTAGGATTTGTTCATTAGATAGGTTTTCTTGAGTAGATTAGACCTAGATAGCTGCTTTCCTTAGTTAGTCTACACTCCTACCAACCTTCTATATTTGGCATATATTTTGCTACAATTCTAAGTTTCTTTTTTAGTACATATAAAACACCTAACAATCATTCCTAAGGATACCTACAATAGGTCATGTACTTTTTAATGACATTTAGTATTGATCCTATACATGAAATTAAATACTACCTCAATTACAACTTGGAAATATGTTAGGGACCTAACCTCCCTAACCCCTCACGTAGGTAGAATAATATATTTCCATGTAATAAAGGCCAATATTAACAAGTCTTAGCAATAAAGAAGAATAAGTCAAATGTAAGAAGACATAATAGAAGCTTCTGCTTCTAGAAGGATCTTCCTCTAGATTGTTGTTTTGGATAGATAGATTTAATATAAATAGGAGTAGAGGGTATGGGAAGTTTTGTCTTGGATATTATTGTAATAAATCTCTGCTCTGTTGGAGGTTGCCCCCTCGAAGAGGCAAGTGAACATTGCTATCATTAATCAAGGTGATCTTTCTGGTGTTATTATGGTATTATTGTGGTATTGTTCTAGTTATATCATTGTTTTTTTGTCATTTCTAGCTAAAATATTTTTGTCCTGCATACTATTTTATATATGGAATACTACAAGTGGTATTAGAGCACTTTCCTTGACAAAAAATTGTGGGTTATTTTTTTTTTCCAGGGTAGAGACGTATTCCAGTGTCTTAAAGCTATAAAGATCCGTCGTTACATGCATAAACTCGTGATGGGGAAGTCATACAGGCAGGAAATACAAGTGGTACTTAAGTGCACATATGTTGGCAACCCTTGTAACCCTTATTGGTACCCCTTCGAGTGGTAGCGCATCAGACATCACTTGTATACATATCGACCTAGATCTCCTGAAGCCCTCCATAGATAAACCATTCGGGCGCCTAACTGCTATAGTGCCACTGAGAACAACACTTGAGAAGATACTCTCTAGTACCTAGGTAGTCGGGTAGTATGGCTAAGGGAACGGTCTAGTCTTCTTAGTTGGTTCCCTGAGATATTGTGTCAAGTATTACTGTTGGACCCCGCACATATATCAGAGAGCTATAGCACTGGGAAAACCCTTTTCTGTAGACACCCTACATACCCTAACCCTTGGGATGGAAACAAAAACAAAACATACAAGATCTATTTCCGCACAACTATGCCTCCTTCATTTGGGTTGTGGAATTACTACACATTTCTTCTGGTTAAGAATTTGGGCATTTCAACACTGCAATATTCTTCAGATCGGAGTATAACTCCACAGAACTTAAAAAAAAAAAAAAAAATTCTGGATCTTGTTGGCACCATTATTTGAGCCCTATCCCATTCGATTCCTTTCTTCTCCCTTATCACAGTCATACCTATCATTTTTCAACAAATGTTTTTCCCGTGGACCCGACCCCCTTCCAACACTCTTATTTGGGCCTTACCCCATTGGATTCCCCTCATCGCCCCGATTGTCATGATACACTTCACCCATAACCCCTTTTCTATGTGGTCCCACCCGTCCCTTTTGGTTTTCCCTCTTCATCATGGCCCACACCCGTAGCCAAGACTTGGAATCTCTCTTCAATTCCTTGTACTCTAATTTCACAGAGACCCGACATGAAGTGAAGCAACTCAGTGCCAATTTTTCCATCATCAATAAAAATATGCATTCCTCCATAGACGCCAAAATGGAAACCATCAAACATGACCTCGCTACCCAACTTGCATTCTTCACTAACATGATCTACACCAAGTTGAATATTCCTATAGATCTTCCCTCCTCTGAGTCACCTTTGTACTCTAAAGGTGAAACTTCCTCTAATCCCCAGACCTTTCAACCCCATCACTTTCAGCGTGACCTATTCCTTCCGCATGTGGATGTAAAAAAATTTGATGGCTTGGATCCCACTGGCCAGGTAACTCAAATGGAACATTATTTCTCTTTGTATGGAATTACAGATGAGTTGGCCAAACTTTGATATGGTGTTCTCCATCTAGATCAAGAACATTGGAAATCATGGAAATGGGGAAAAAAATCTCACCAAGGGTATGTGGCTTAGACACAATTTGTGGCAGATATTTATGAATACTTTGACACTGACACCAACCATTTAGGTTGTTTAACAAAGTTGAAAGAATCTGGCATAGTGGAAGACTTTATAGTCACTTTTTAGTGATTGGATTTTCATACAAAGGGCATGCCTGATGCTTTTTTCCACGAATGTTTTATCAGTGGCCTCAAGGATGAGATTCATGCCCGTGTCTTCATGGCTCGGCCTCAGAGTTGGGTGGAAGCTACTAAAAGAGCTAAGGAAACACAACATGTTGTCTCTTCTCAAACCTAAAATCCCTCCTTTGTTCCTCACCCTAAACCAGTCACTCCCACTCCTCCTTCCACTCCACTAAAGATACAAAAAATGATTAGGGAAGAAATGGATGAATGCCAACTCAAAGGCCTTTATTACAATTGTTAAGACAAATATTTTCATGGTGATGTAGGAGCATCACCAACAAAGCATGCGTGGAGGACAGCTGGGTGCACTAACATGTATTTTGAAATATTTTGAATTCCAAAGTTGGCGTATTAATGTAATATCTGAAAAATATTGTGATTTATGAACATATTTAATGCTTGGAGGCTGAGACATCGCATAAGGTCGAGGAGGGAATGTATTTTTATTTAATTTTGAAGATTGCAGGATAGATCTGGAGCTTTCGCTCTTATATGTCTGACTCAAATATTTATTGTAATAAATATTAAGTAGTTGAAAGCTTTTATTTCTATAGGATAGCCTAGAGTAGTTGGAGGAAAAGGATCAAAGATCCCCTCTTGTATAAAGATTTGTAATGTTGGCGAGAGGAGGCTATTGAATCCATTGTGTAGATTTCCATTGGAAGTTGTTATTATCTCTCTAGTTGTAAATGAGTTGTTGATAGTTGATGAACTACTAAAACCATGTATATGACTGTTGAATGAATATAATAGAGGAGTATTCTCCAAAATGTATGTTGTTGTTGTGTCTATCTAGATGAATGAATGGTAGACTTTTTTCTTATTTGAAATTCTCTATTGTTTATGGTTCTTATGGTTTATGAATGCATTTACATGGTTGAATGTATGAGTCGCTGTGAATATTGAATAAGTTCCAATTGTTTCTCTTTAATGAGCGAGTGCAAGGTGTGCATAGTGTCCGCAAGGTGTGCGTGACTTAGTCTGTTTTGACTCGAAGCTTAGAAGAGGCAGCGTGAAACTTTATGTATGAAGAGAGTGCATATGCATCCACAAGGAGTGCGTGAGCGAGTCTGTTTTGACTCAGAGGTTCAATTGGAATAGTTGAAGTTTGCGTATAGGAGGAATTACGCTTAGAGTCGTATTGTTCACGAGGAACAATCGAGTTTAAAAGGACTGTTGCAAAGAGTGAAAGGTCATCCTTCAGTGGTCAATATTGAAGGAAGAGTTTCCGCAAGGAGCATGCGACAAAGTCTTAGACTTGTAAGCTCAGGACTAGTAGTGTGACTTTAGTCGCAGAGAAGTGGTAGAGGAGAATTTGCAAGAGTGTGAAATCATCCACAAAAATAAGTTGAATGTGGAAGAGAACCTGATGCAAGGTGTGCATAGGTCGAGATTTTGACTAAGTGTCGAAGAAAGTGTTAGGAGAAATGAAGAAAGTCAAGGAAGACAAGCTCAGGAGGGAGAGAAATGAGAAATATTCAAGGAGGAGAATCCTTAAGGTTTCACAAAATCCACGAATGAGATCCGTCCTGAAGGGAGGTGAATTATTCCAGACTGTCAGATCTGGGAGAAATACGTGGAGGTTGTCCATAAGGTGATTCATCACTTCGTGGTTCAGGAAGTTTGGAGGTGTTGTAAGAGGAGAGTTTTGAAATCACGAAGTCACGAAGAAATCTCAAGCATTGGTTGCGGAGAAGGCACATGGCAGTGGATTAGGAGGTGAGTAGGAGTTTCACGAAGTCATGAAACCCAAAATATAGTGGGGCCATTAAAATCCAAGAAGACACGTGGCACGAGGTCTAGATTTCGGAGGGGAACACTTTGGAAAGTGTCGAATCTAGAGATCAAGATATCCCCAAAATCACGAAGGGATTGATCCACGGTCATAGCCCGTATTCACTTAGGAGAAAAGGGGAATGTGTATAGTAATTTTGGGTACCTGCAGGGACCTGAAGAGTCAATCTGACTCAATATCTTGAACGATCCAAGACTGGGAGGTCGATCATCCCATAGGGGAGAAGGGGTTTGCGCTAGAGTGGTATCAGAGGAAGTACAAAATTGATTTTTTTGGAAGGAGAAGTAGACTGATATCAATGAGTGGTATCAGATACATCAACACAATGCTGCATAGAATACATGTAGAGCCACCCATAGAAAATAAAGCTATGGAAAGGGAGATGCGAGAACTTGGAGCAAGGCTATATTCCATGGAAATAACACAAAGGAGAGCACCTGATGTTGGAGACGTCAATGATGAAAAAAATGAAGAAGTGGAATTTGAAGCGGTTGTCAAGTTGGGAGCTAAGTGGAATTTGAAGAAGTTGTCAAGTTGGGAGCTAGAGCGAAGATCGACATCCCAATGTATGAAGGTAATTTAGACACTGAAGAATTGCTTGATTGGATATGAGCAATGGACAAGTATTTCGAATATGAAGATGTCGAGGAGGAGAAAAAGGTGAGACGTTTTGCCACCAGGTTAAAAGGACATGCAATGATGTGGTGGGATTAACTACAGGCTGACAGGAGAAGCAAAGGAAAACAAAATATTAAGAGTTGGGATAGGATGGTAGAAAAATTAAAAGATAAATTCATACCCAAAGATTGCCAGATAAATCGTTTCAAGAGGATGTAGAACCTGAGACATAAGGGAATGAATGTGAAAGAGTACACAGAGGATTTCTACAGACTGAAACTCAGGGCTGGATAGAGAGAGAGAGAGAAAGAAAAAGTTGTCAGGTACATCAATGGCCTGAGATATGAAATCCAGGATGAAATCAACATGGCGACAATTAGAACAGAAGAGGATGTGTATCAGATTGCACTAAAAGAAGAAGATAAGTTGGCCAGGAAGCAGAGTCAACAAAACATAGGTAGAAGCTTAAAAAAAGGCAAGGGAGTTGCCCATGACAAGGAACAGAAGCCCAAAAGTGAGACATAGAAGCCACATAGTCACTCTAAGAGAGGAGGAAGTTCCCAAGGAAGGTAGAGTGGTGGTAGAAACTCTTTTCCCTGAGGAAAAGGAAGAGGCATAGGAGGATAAGTAAGATGTTATGCATGTGGAAAAGCAGAGCACATGTCTTGGGAATGCCTCGAGAGAAAGAAAGAACGAGGAGAAGCTCACATTTCAGAAGCGCAGAAGCGAGGTGTTGAGGAGGAAGGTGTAGAGGATGGGAAGTCCTTGATGATGAAGAAGGTTCTTCTGAAGCAAGAGTTAGAGATTGAAAAGCCATAACAGAGGAACATTTTGTTTAGGACAACTTGCAAGACTAAAGACAGAGTTTGAAAGGTAATAATTGACAATGGGAGCACTGATAATTTAGTATCCACATAGATGGTGGAGAAATTGGAGCTAGAGACAACTGCACATCCAACACCGTACAAAGTCTCATGGTTGCATAAGGGTCACCATGTAACAGTCACTAAACAATGGCTGGTTGAATTTAAGATAGGAGGATATAGAGATGAAATTCTATGTGATGTGATTCCCATGGATGTATGTCATGTTTTGTTGGGAAGGCCATGTAAGTATGAAAGGAATGTCATCCATGATGGGAGAATAAATACTTACACCTTGAAGAAGAATGGTAGGACACATATGTTGTTGCCAATTGAGGAGAAGAAAGTGAAGGATGAAGGTAGCACAGACATACTTCTCATGAGTGGGAATGAACTCCTGAATGAATTCAAGAAGGAACAAGAGATGCCATTTGTTGTGGTGAGGAAACCAAAAGTTATCCTTACAAGTACTTCGATGGAGGATTTTCCTGAGGAAGTTCAGGAACTATTAGAGAATTTTGCTGACATTGTAATGGATGAGTTTCCAAGCTCATTGCCACCTATCCGAAGTATCAACCATCACATTGATTTGATACCAGGAGAAAGCCTATTGAATAAAGTAGCATATAGATTCACACCTCAAGAGAATGAGGAGGTGAAAAGATAGGTTCAGGATCTGTTAGGCAAAGGATTGGTTAGAGAAAGCTTGAGTCTGTGTGCAGTGCCAATTGTATTAAGTCCGAAGAAGGATGGAGGATGGAGAATGTGTACAAACTCAAGAGCCATAAATAGGATCACCATCAGATAGATATTTCCATTGCCAAGGATGGATGACTTGATGGATTGTTTGAGTGGAGAAAACTATTTTTCAAAGATAGATTTGAAAAGTGGATATCACCAGATAAGGATGAGAGAAGGTGATGAGTGGAAAACAAAATCCAAGACAAATGAGGGATTGTATGAATGGCTTGTTATGACGTTTGGTTTGACAAATTCCCTGAGTACTTTTATGAGGTTGATGAATGAAGTGTTGAAAGATTTCATTGGCAAGTTTGTGATTGTATATCTGGAAATTTGACATTTGACATTGGTGATGAGGAGGTTGCAACAAGAGAATCTGTTGATTAATTTGAAAAGTCCTCTCTCATGAAAACAAAACTCATATATTTGGGTTTTGTGATTTCTTCGAATGAATTGAAGATGGATCTCGAAAAGGTAAAAGAAATCAGAGAATGGTTGTCACCAAGGAATATCTTTGAGGTGAGAAACTTCCATGGATTAACAAGTTTATATTGGAAGTTCATTAGATATTTTAGCGGGATTAGTGATCAAATGATGGATGTTGTGAAGAAAAGACACAAGTCTTTCAAATGGATAGAAGAGGCTGAGAAGAGCTTCAACATATTGAAGGAGAAGATAATAGAATGATTGATTATGGTTTTACTGGATTTCAGGAAGACATTTCAAGTAAGATGTGACGCAAGTGGAGTTGCAATTGGAGCAGTATTGAGCCAAGATAATATACCTATTCCATATTTCAGCGAGAAGATGAATGATACGAAGAAGAAGTACTCCACATATGACAAAGAGATCTATGCCATAATTCAAGCCTTGTATAAATGGAGGCACTATCTTGTACCAAAGGAGTTTTTTTTGTATAACGATAATCAAGCTTTACAATTCATAACGAGACATGAGAAATTAAACCAAAGACATGCTAAGTGGATAGAGTTTATGAAAAATTTCACTTTTGTTATTAAACATATTTCTGGTAACGCTAACAAGGTTGTTGATGCATTGAGCAGGAGAAGTTTGATTTTGCAGGAATTTTAGGTCAAGACCTTGGGGTTTGAACACCTTAAGGATATCTATTGTGATGACCCAGATTTCAAAGAAGCATATGAATCATGCACACATATTGTGATCAGAGACAGAATCCAGTGGGATGAATATTAGATTCAATATGGATTGTTGTTCAAAGGTTTCCAACTGTGCATACCAAAATGATCGATGAGGGAAAATCTGTTGAAGGAAAAACATAGTGGAGGTCTAGTCGAACATTTCAGCCATGAAAAAATGTTTTCTCAATTGAATGGTTCATATTATTGGCCAGGTATGAGGGCATAAGTAAAGAAGTTTGTGAACAGATATAATATTTGTCAGTATGCAAAGGGGAAGAAACAAAACATTGGGTTTTATCAACCATTGACTATTCCAGAGAGACCTTGGGATGTAATAAGCATGGATTTCGTGTTGGAATTTCCAAGGAAACAAAGAGGAGGTGATTCCATATTTGTGGTAGTTGACATATTTTCTAATATGGTACACTTTATCCCATGCCGACAGACTAGTGATGCAACGCATGTTGCAAATTTGTTTTTCAAAGAGATTGTGAGACTCCATGGATTGCCCAGGAGTCTTGTTTCAGACAGGGACACCAAATTTGTTGGTCATTTTTAGAGAATGTTGTGGAAGAAGCTAGGGACTCACCCACAAACAGATGGAAAAAATGAAGTGGTGAATCAAAGTTTAGGAGATTTGCTGAGGAGTTTCGTCAATGAACACCATAGTCAGTGGGATCATATTCTAGCACAAGCAGAGTTCGCATTCAATGACTCAGCGAATAGAAGGACTGTGAAGAGTCCATTTTAGATAATGTATGGAATGAATATGAGGGGAGTGTCAGAGTTAAGATACCTGGAGAAGAACGAGTTTAGGAGCACTGGAGTCGAAGACTTCGCTATATAAATGTAGAAACTCCATGATCAGATTAAGCAACAATTGCAGAAGAGAAACAATGAGTATACGCGAAGAGTTGATCATCATAGGAGGCGAATTCAATTTGAAGTTGGAGATCAAGTTATATCACATCTAAAGAAGGAGAGGTTTCGAAGGGGAACATACAACAAGATGAAGCTGAAGAAGATAGGACCGTGCAAACTCCTGAGAAGATTTGGTGAGAATGCTTATGAAATAGAGTTGCCAGAGGATGTGGGAATATCACCCATATTCAATATTATAGATCTGTATCCTTACAGGGAAGATGGAGCTGAAGGGTCAGAAGATCGAGAGAATATTCAATGGGAAAAATAGATCCTTGTAGCAGAGAAGCCGTAGATAGAGAAGATTGTGGATAGACGGATTGGAAAGAAGACCTGAAGGAAGACGTATTTTGAGTATTTGGTAAAGTGGAAAGGACACCCGATAGAGGATGTCAGTTGAGTAAGCGAAGAAGATATCCAGAAATATGGAAGGTCGGTGTAGGAGCTCATGGACATGAGTCCATGGATTTTTCAGCCAGAGGAGTATGATGCAGGAGTATCGCCAACAAAGCGTGTGCGTAGGACAGTTGGGTGTTCTAACGTGTATTTTGAAATATTTTGAATTCCAAAGTTGGCGTATTAATATAATATATGAAAAATATTTTGATTTATGAACATATTTAATGCTTGGACGCTGAGCTATTGCATAAGATCGAGGAGGGAATGTGTTTTTCTTTAATGTTGAAGATTGCAATACAGATCTGGAGCTTTCTCTCTTATCTGTCTGACTCAAATATTTTTTGTAATAAATATTTAATAGTTGAAAGATTTTATTTCGATAGGATAGCCTAGAGTAGTTGGAGGAAAAGGGTCGAAGAACCCCTCTTGTATAAATCTTTGTAATGTTTTTGAAAGGAGGCTGTTGAATCGATTGTGTAGATTTCCATTGGAATTTGTTATTATCTCTCTAGTTTTAAGTGAGTTTATGATAGATGATAGTTGATGAACTGATGAACCCATGTATATGATTGTTGAATGAATATAATGAAGGAGTATTTTCCAAAATGTATGTTGTTGTTGTGTGTATCTAGATGAATGAATGGTAGAATTTCTGCTTATTTGAAATTCTATGTTATTTATGGTTCTTGTGGTTTATGATTTCATTTACATGGTTGAATGTATGATTCGCTGTGAAGATTGAATAAGTTTCAATTATTTCTCTTCAATGAGTGAGTGCAAGGTGTGCGTGACTATGTCTGTTTCGACTCAAAGCTTAGAAGAGGTAGCGTGAAACTTTATGTATGCAAAGAGTGCATATGCATCCACAAGGAGTGCGTGAGAGAGTCTGTTTTGACTCAGAGGGTCAGTTGGAATAGTTGAAGTTTGCGCATAGGAGGAATTAAGCTCAAAGACATATTTTTCACGAGGAACAATCAAGTGTAAAAGGATTGTTGCAAGGAGTACAAGGTCATCCTTCAGTGGTCAAGTTGTAAGGAAGAGTGTCTGCAAGGAGCATGCGATAGATTCTTAGACTCATAAGCTCAGAAGGATTAGCGCGACTTTAGTCGCAAAGAAGTGGTAGAGGAACATTCACAAGAGTGCGAAATCATCCACAAAAAAAAAGTTGAATGTGGAAGAGAACCTATTGCAAGGTGTGCACATGTCGATATTTTGACTAAGTGTCGAAGAAAGAATTAGGAGAAATGAAGAAAGTCAAGGAAGACAAGCTCAGGAGGGAGAGTGATGAGAAATATTCAAGGAGGAGAATCCTTAAGGTTTCAAAAAATCCACGAACAAGACTCGTTCTGGAGGGAGGTGAATTATTCCAGATCGTCAGATCTGGGAGAGCTACATAGAGGTTGGATGTAAGGTGTTTTGGAATTTAGTGGTTTGGGAAGTTTGGATGTGTTGTAAGAGGAGAATTGCAAACTCGCGAATAAATCTCAACCGTTGGCTATAGAGAAGGCATGTGGCAGTAGATTAGGAGGTCCAAAAGTCAGAAGTTTGGAGGTTTGTGTGTGAGGTGAGTAGGAGTTTCATGAAGTCACGAAACCCAAAATATAGTGGGGCTGTTAAAATCCAAGAAGACACGCGTAATGAGGTCCAAAGTTTGGAGGGGAACATTTCGGAAAGTTTCGAAGCCAGAGATCAGGATATCCCCGAAATCGCGAAGGGATTAATCCACGGTGATATCCCATGGTCACTAAGGATAAAAGGGGCCTGTGTATAGTAATTTTGGGTACCCACAAGGATGCGAATAGTCAATCCAACTCAGTATCTTGAACGATCAGTGGAAACAACTAAGAAACCGAATTGGATATTTGAGGGTCGCGAAGGAAATCGTATATTTGTCTGTGCAACAAAAACAATAGTTCCAAGTGAAGAGTTGTTGATCAATTACAACTTAAATCGAATAGATGGAGGGGGTGCGGCTATGGGGGTAAATATCTTACATACCATTCAACTCAACCTTTGATCAATCATTGTTATAATTTATCGCTGCAATATTTCAATTTTTTACTGCATATATTTCATTTTTCATTATTTATTTTCTAATACTACTGCAATATTTCATTTTTTAATGTTACAATTACTTTCATAACTCTTTTTTGATTAATTTATTGTGTCAACATCTATACAGGGTGACCATGAGATATCACATGCTACATCTATCCAGGGTGACCATGAGATATCATAGGCTACATCTATCCAGGGTGACCATGAGATATCGTAGGCTACATCTGTCCAGGGTGACTGTTGAAAGGAACCCATTGTGCCTCAATAAGTAAATGTTAAATACAGTAACAAATTATGACTACACCAACTAAATTTCTGAAATTTCATAATTTTTTTTCTGATATTATTGCAATATTTCATTTTTTTAATGTTACAGGTGAATTTCATAACTTTTGTTGATTGATTTATTGTGTCAACTTCTGTCCAGGGTGACTGTGGTCAAAAATCACCTGCTACATCTGTCCAGGGTGACCGTGGAAAGGCACCCATTGTGCCTTAGTAGGTAAATGTTAAATACAGTAACAACTTATGACTACAACAACTAAATTTCTGAAATTTCATTATTATTATTATTATTATTATTATTTTTTTTTTTTTTCTGATATTACTGCAATATTTCATTTTTCAATGTTACATGTGAATTTCATAACTTTGTTGATTGATTTATTTTGTCAACTTCTTTCCAGGGTTACCGTGGAAGAAGATCACCTGCTACATCTGTCCAGGGTGACCGTGGAAGAAGATCAGCTGCTACATCTGTCCAGGGTGACCGTGGAAAGGCACCCGCTATGCCTCAGCAGGTAAATGTTAAATATAGTAACAACTTATGACTACAACAACTAAATTTCTGAAATTTCATTATTTTTGTTTTCTGATATTACTCCAATATTTCATTTTTTAAATGTTACAGGTGAATTTCATAACTTTTGTTGATTGATTTATTGTGTCAACTTCTGTCCAGGGTGACCATGGCCAAAAATCACCCATTACATTTGTCTAGGGTGACCGTGTAAAGGCACCCACTGTGCCTCAGCAGGTAAATGTTAAATACAGTAATAACTTATTACTACAATAAATAAATTTCTCAAATGTCATAGTTCATCTCATTAATTTTATTCATCAATTTATTGTGGCATGGTCAACGTGGGAAGGTTCCCACTGAGGATACTGATGAGGACAAAATATTTTATTCAACTAACCCAATGACAAATGTAACGAAGGCCTTGAAGAAGGCTAACATAGAATATCTAGGTTTGCTTAGCAAAAGACCCTTGACACATGAGGACATGGAAAGAATTGTAGAGCTACAAAATATAATAACTAATTTTGGGGTAAGTGACATCTTCACATATTTTTATCACCTATGACAATTTCATATCCGTTTTTTTGTTTTATATTTTCTATATGATCTAATAAAGTAAAGTTTTCCATTTGCAGGAGTTTTTAAACCCCGTGCGCTAGGAACCTATCGATCCTGCAACTGCTATAGGTAACGGTGATGGTCCAATGCAACAAAAATGTCGACATAGAAAAGTACAAGTGAGGCTTTTTGAGCGATGAAGGAGTTGGGTGCTGCAAAGAAAATCCTTGGTATAAGAATAACAAGAGACAGGAAAAATCACAAATTGAAGCATTTGGGTCAAGAAGAAATTAGCTAATTCATTTGCGATGAAGGATTTGGGTGCTGCAAAGAAAATCCTTGGTATGAGAATTACAAGAGACATGAAAAATTGCAAATTGACATTGTCTCAGGGTGAGTACATAGGGAAGGTGTTAGAGAGGTTTAGAATACAGAACGAAAAACTAGTTAGTACACCTTTAGCCAACCATTTCAAATTAACTAAGGAAATGTTTTAACAAGACCAGATGTTGCACATGCAGTGGGAGTTGTGAGAAGGTATATAAACAATCTAGGTAAAGAACATTGGGAGGCAGTAAAGTGGATTCTCAGGTATTTGAGAGGTAATGCTACTCATGCATTATGTTTTGGAGGTTCAGACACTTTTCTACAGGGATATGTTGATTCAGATATGGCAGGTGATAAATACAACAGGAGGAGCACCACATGGTATGTTTGTACTGTAGGTGGAACAACATTAATTTGGATTTTAAAACTGCAAAAGGTTGTTGCACTTTCAACAACAGAGGCAGAGTATGTTACTGCTACAAAAGCTAGTAAGGAGATGATTTGGTTGCTGAGGTTTATAGAGGAATTGGGAAAGAAGTAGGAGAATAGCAGGTTGTACTGTGATAGTGAGAGTGTCATTCATATTGCAAATAAATCAACCTTCCATTCAAAGACTAAGAATATATAGTTGAGCTACCACTTCATATGATCCACTTTGGAAGATGGATATTTGAAGTTGGAAAAGATACACACTAGCCATAATCCTGCAGACATGTTAACAAAGGGAGTAACCAGGGAGAAACTGAGTTCCTGCTCAATTTCAGTTTGTCTTCAAGAATGAATATGAAGATGAGAAATTTTCCAGGGCCAAGAAGGTTCAAAGTCCAACATATATAGTAGCAGTGGAGTTGTTGAGATCGATCTCCAAGTGGGAGATTATTGGTTGTGGAGCCTGATTATGTTCCTGATTCAGAGGTATTTTGTTTTCAGTCGTGTTTATACCCCATGAAGTATTTTCACCCTAGAAGGGTTCAGTGGGGTAATTTCCTTGTAAATGTATATTGTAATTTCATTGTAAATCTAGATCGTTCATTATAAGGTCGAAAATCTAACGGTAGAAATTGTTTTAGGTTTTTTTTCCCTAGAAGGAAACCCTCTTTTATGAGGGAAATGTATTGCGGCTAAATATGATAACGAATATTGTATTCTGAGATAGGAGACTATGAGAGAAAGAAAAGGAAGTTACAACGGGTTTGTTTTAGGTTGTATCCTTTCGATTGCTGGATAATAATAAAGGAGGGACCTGGCAATTTATTTGGTGGACATAGCCCACACTAGGTGAACCACGTATATCTGTGTCTCTATTGTATTGTGTATCTTCTGTATTTTTATTTTTGAATTTGTTTTATTTGATTGCTCCACGATCCTATTTTTTTAACAACAGATTCATAAGATTGCAAGTAATTGTTAATTAATTTGTTGAGATTATTATAAATTAATGGATAACACGTTTATGCAGGAAACAATGTTTTCTATAGAAACTTAAATGACAAAGCATTGGAGCTATTTGGCCCCACCATTCTCACACGGTGGAATGGCTAAGATAGTAAAAACAAAGATGGTTTAATAGACCACATGGTAAACTTGTTCGATGAGACTTTCAACAAGAAAGAGGTTACAAAGTTAGCCAGTGAGAATTTAAAATATACTAGGGCCCAATATAGGGAAAAATTGCAATTAGATCTCAAGCATGAGCGCCCTCCCATGGTTTCAGAGAAAGAGTGGAAGGCCCTGATAGAGGACGCAAAGGAGAACTTGCTTAAAAAACAAGGAAGACATCCACGAGTTGGTCATGCAAGGTACAACACATGTCAAATTATTAGTGAAATATGTTCATTTATGTTTTTGTTTCCTATTTTAAGTAACAATTCCGATATCTAATGTTTTTCAAAAATTCCATATGTAGGCTACCAGACACCTCCAAAGAAACCAAGGCTAGAGTGGAAAAGCACAGGAAGCATAAACTAGGCTAGGGTGGCTATGGAAAACTAAAAGCCCGAATCATAAGATTTAAATGATTAACTGTGGTTAATATTTATTTAATAGTAACAAACAATTATATGTTTTTTTTATTGGTATTTTTAATGGTGTTATGCATTGCAGTTAAATATGTTCGACACTGCTACCATCGAGGAGGACCTAAAGCTTGGTTACAAGCATGGTTTTAAAAGTGTGATTGAATATAGGAAATGCTTGGGCCAGATTCCAATCTCCCCAGCCACGCAGGTAAATAAAATGAATAAGGAAATCGCAGTAGCATGCTTGTAAAGTCTATTCATATTTTATTATATCACCCTTAACTAAGTATTTATGTTTGTTTTCAAGCAACATTGCTACAACAACAATGAATCTAGCAGTATTCAATAGACACCACGTCATACAAGGGTGCACATGTCCAATGATAGTGGGGAGTAGAGTACCCATTCCGGTATGTATGCTTCAGAATTAGAAATATTCACTGTGATTGTAGATATTTATTTCCCAACTTATACTTATATATTCTCTTCTCAAAATTGAAGAGCATGTATGTCAGGAGGTTGAGCTGCAAGAGGAACCAAGTGGACAAGAAATTAACGCACCAACTGTCACAACTACACAGACAGGTAAAGAGAAATAGTGTAATGTTAATCAAAATAATGAATTAGTTATTTCAATTATATTTCAACATATCGATATGATCATTTTCGTTGTTGAAATTCACGACCCTGCACAGATGCCTCGACGCCCTTCTCAACGACATACCAGAAGTATGGTACATGAGTGCATGGAAACACAAACAATAGAAGGACAGGGCACAAGAAATACAATGTCCTTGGATGATTATGATACCCCAATTGTCAATTTTATGAATGTAAAAAACATAAATCAAAGAAAAATTAGATGTATAAATTCATGAATTGTATTTGGATGTTTATCTATGTTTATATGTTCATATGTTTTGATGACTATCCTAGTTATGCATGAATGTCTATATGTTTTTTATATAAACAAAATCATTTGTTGGGTATGTGGAGTTGAGAGCGATGTGAGGGGGGGGGGGG
>ML784669.1:430842-485469 GCA_009831015.1 Picea engelmannii
TGAGCCGAGAGGAACATTCTATAGCCTTTTCTACAGTCTAATATTATTAGGTTGGTATGTGATTTTTTATTCATTCTACAGCTAAATATTTGATCCCTTCGTAGAACCAGAGTTAAGATGGATCTATGCTAGTATTGATTAAGCGGAGAGGAACATTCTATAGCCTTTTCTACAGCCGAATATTAGATTGATATGTGATTTTTTATTCAGATCATTCTACTGCCTATTCTACAGCTAAATATTTGATCCCTCTAAAGTTCGTAGAACAGGAGTTAAGATGAGTTAGGATGGATCTATGCTAGTATTGATTGGTATGTGATTCTTTATTCATTCTACAGCTAAATATTTGATCCCTTCGTAGAACCAGAGTTAAGATGGATCTATGCTAGTATTGATTAAGAGGAGAGGAACATTCTATAGCCTTTTCTACAGCCGAATATTAGGTTGATATGTGATTATTTATTCAGATCATTCTACAGCCTATTCTTCAACTAAATATTTGATCCCTCTAACGTTCGTAGAACTGGAGTTAAGATGGATCTATGCTAGTATTGATTGAGCTGAGAGGAACATTCTATAGCCTTTTCTACAACCAAATATTAGGTTGATATGTGATTCTTTATTCGGATCATTCTACAACCTATTCTACAACTAAATATTTGATCCCTCTAAAGTTCGAAGAATCGGAGTTAAGATGGATCTATGCTAGTATTGATTGAGCGGAGAGAAACATTCTATAGCCTTTTCTACAGCCGAATATTAGGTTGATATGTGATTCTTTATTCAGATCATTCTACAGCCTATACTACGGCTGAATATTTGATCCCTCTAAAGTTAGTAGAACCAGAGTTAAGATGGATCTATGCTAGTATTGATTGAGCGGAGAGGAACATTCTATAGCCTTTTCTACAGCCCAATATTAAGTTGATATGTGATTTTTTATTCGGATCATTTTACAGCTAAACATTTGATTCCTCTATCGTAAAACCTAAATTAAGATGGATCTATGCTAGTATAATGTCTGATATAACATCTTTAAAACTCATGAGTGTAAAACTAGTGAGTAAGGAAAACTTAGACATAGATCGATAGTTGGCATTCATGGTTTCCTTTGAACTGTGTATTTTCTCCAATCGAGTCTACCTGCAGATACGAGATAAAATGGAAAACAGTTTTAGTCGAGTCTACATGCAGATACGAGAGAAAATGGAAAACATTTTTAGTGACTCGAAATAGCATAATTTCATGGTTGTATTAAAACCGCCACATTTATCTATCTTAATGTAAGCAGGGACTAAGTAGCCATATTTTGTTATCACACATACTAAAATTGGAAAAAATTATGAAATATACCCTCTCAATAGGAATAACTAGTTATGGATCCATCTTATAAGCTTTTAGTATGTTTTTCTCATTTTGATTAATATCTAATATATATGCAAACAAATATAAGCTTTTAGTTTGTTCTTCTCAATATATGCAAACGAATTACAAGGCAGAGTGTCCTCAAACATCTACATCTACAGGAAAATTGATGGATTTACTTTTATTTGTGTTTAGAACAAAATTTCAATATTTAACATTAAAATTTATATTTAATTAATTTTCATTGAAATTAACGCTACATGTTCATAGGAATTTATCTAATCAACTCTGTAGTGGTTTACTAGTTATTATTAAGAACAAAGTGTATTTTGAATTTTTATAAATGTTTTAGTGAACTTATATTAATGGATGACATTTTTAGTAAAGTCAATGGTATAGGTTAGTGTATTTCATTCAATGGAATTAGAATTGGACACCTAGAAAACTAACCAAATACTCAATAACATTGTAACAAGTGATGATGCCAACTACTTTGGCTACAACCAGTCTCATTATAATATCATTGTGTTAGTATTTTTTTTTTAATTTTTTTTCTTGTACACTTAGAATTGGTTTGGCTGGATTCCACCAAATGCCATGAAACTCTACCAATCAGAATATAGGATTTTCAAAATCCTTCACAAATAATGATGTTAAATTGATGTTAAAATGTTAATATTTTTTTTTGGCAATATGAAGGTACGCACTAGTATGATTAAATTATATTCCTATCGATTTGGGATTCATTTAGATGAGTTGAGAGGCATTTTAAAATTTGTCTGTAATTCATTTGATTATATATATATATATATATATATATATATATATATATATATATATATATATCAGAGCCATGCGTCTGTTATCAGATCTGAAGAAATAAAATCATGTTGTTTCAATGGACTATTGTTGCCTTGCGGATTCATTTGTATAAGCCATGTGTTTGAAAGATATTGATATGAGAAGTGTAGATGCTAAATAGTAGATGAAGTGAATCATTGCTTATGAATGGTTTTCGAGCGTTGCTGTGAGACAGAAGATAGCAGCCAGTGAAAGCCAAGGAAGGCATAGGCATATTGTCTCTTTCCCATTGTAAGTGATATTCTTACCAACTGCTATATTTACTTGCGTGTATCTTTGACATCTTGTCAAAAGTTACAGTAGTATAACATGGAATCCCACAAATTCCATAATCAATCCTCCTATGATCTATCTTCAGATGGCAAGTTTAAAAAATAGAACCAGATCTTAAACGGATCTTAAGTTTCAAGTCTTCCGATCCTTTGTATGAACCAGATGTCAATTGGTCAATGCCCGAAATAGAACCATCTAAGATTTATGACTTGCCTTGTTTAAATTCAGAGCTACCACTCTAATCCGTTATTGCTCTGTTAATGTGCCCCTGTCACTTGGACAGAATGTATATCAAATACTCATTATTAAGCAAGAAGACATAGATTGGGAACTTGAACATGGTTATAAATATGTTCATTTTGGTTTATTACAGTTTGGTTTATTACAGTTTGAACTTTGTGTTGTGTGTTGTGTTTAATGATGCTTTGATTGGTGGTTTTCAAGCACCCCTTCATAATGGTCCTCAGTTCTTCCCCGATTCCAGGTCTCTCTTACTGACCCTTTCATTTACTCTCTTCTGCAAGCATACACACAATTCTCAGGTTTTGATATGGCAACTCCCTCAGTTGCATACCACAACCTGCCTCCGTTTTGTCTCCACTACAATGCCTGCCCTGAATCCTAATCTCCTAAAGCGCGCTACCTCTGAAAGCATGGTGGTTGGTCCCAATGAACTAACATCAACACCATCAAGTCTGAAATCCAATATCAAATGTAAGTGAGGACATATGAAAATATTGATTGAGCGGAGAGGAACATTTTATAGCCTTTTCTACATCAGAATATTAGGTTGATATGTGATTTTTTATTCTGATCATCTTACAGCTAAATATTTTATCTCTCAAACTTTTGTAGAACCGGAGTTGAGATGTATTTATGCTAGTATTGATTGGGCGGAAAGGAACATTCTATAGCCTTTTTTACAGCCGAATATTAGGATTGATATGTGATTTTTTATTCGGATCATTCTACAACCTATTCTACAGCTAAATATTTGATTCCTCTAACGTTTATAAAACCGGAGTTAAGATGGATCTATGCTCTCCAGTCGAGTCTACCTGCAGATACTAGATAAAATGAAAAACATTTTTAGTCGAGTCTACATGCAGATACAGAGAAAATGGAAAACATTTTTAGTGACTCGAGATAGCATAATTTCATGGCTGTTTTAAAACTGCCACATTTATCTATCCTAATGTAAACAGCGACTAAGTAGCGATATTTTGTAAAATTGGAAAAAATTATGAAATATTTCCTCTCGATAGGAATAACTAGTTATAGATCCATCTTATAAGCTTCTAGTCTGTTCTTCTCATTTTGATTAATATCTTACATGCTATATTGTAAGAGCATATTTCTCGACGGATCTGGATTTGCCTGCACTCAATGGCAGAGGATTATATCTTGGCGAATTTATATATAACGTATCAATTTCAGGTTATAAATCTACTGAAGATTCAAGGATCTCTAAATAACGCGCTCAAAATATTGCTGTTATAACGCGCTCAATATATGCAAACGCATTACAAGGCACAGCGTCCTCAAACATCTACAGGAAAATTGATGGATTTCCTTTTATGTGTGTTTACCACAAAATTTCAATATTTAACATTAAAATTTCATATTTAATTAGTTTTCATTGAAATTAACCCTACATGTTTAACCCTACATGTTCATAGGAATTTATCTAATCAACTCTGTAGTGTGTAGTGGTTTAGTAGTTATTAAGAACAAAGTACATTTGAATTTTTATAAATGTTTTAGTGAGCTTTCAATAACAAAGCTCACATTAGTGGATGACATTCTTAGTAAACTTAATAATATAGGTTAATGTATTTCACTCAATGGAATTAGAATTGGGCACCTACGGAACTAACCAAATACCTAATAACATTGTGACAAGTGATGATGCCAACCACTTTGGCTACAACCAATCTCATTATAACATCATTATGCTAGTATTTTTTTTTTATTTTTTTCCTTGTACACTTAAAATTGATTTTGTTGGATTCCACCAAATGCCATAAAACTCTACCAATCAAAATATAGGATTTTCAAAATCCTTCACAAATAATAGTAGTGTTAATTTGATATATATATATATATATATATATATATATATATATATATATATATATATATATATATATATATATATAAANAAGGTACACACTAGTATGATTAAATTATATTCATATCGATTTGGGATTTATTTAGAGATTTATTTAGATGAGTTGAGAGGCATTTTAAAATTTCAAGTCTGTAATTCATTTGGTTTCTTTGAAATATATATATATATATATAAACATTGTAGGATATATGGAGCTATATGAAAAAATAGGTTTTTTTATTTGATCTTATTTGTTTTTAAGATGTTTCAATCTATAAAATACTCAATTTTTGGGTGGTATTTTTTTAATTTTTTTTGAAAAAATTGTAACTTCACTTCTAAACAAAAAGGAAGCAACTATTTTTCCACTGAAAAAATATATTGTAATTGGAATATGTGTTGTAATATATATTGTAATTGGAATATGAGTTAAGATATACATGGTTTAGTTAAAGATAAACAACCTAATTGAAATATGAGCTAAGATGGATGGTATAACAAATATTTCAATTCTAGTATATATTATAACAAATATTTCAATTCTAGTATATATTATAGTGTAAAAGAAGATTAGACATTTTACAATTTTGAATTTTTCTAGTTATAAATTTTTTGTTGAAATTGTAATTTTGGATTTGTTGAAATAATTGTTTTTAATAAAAAATGCTCCAATAATTTTAAATATTTATAGTGCAACTTGATTTTGCAATGTTAATGATTGATATCTACAATTCTATCAATCCAAAATTATTCTTGTCTGATTTTAGACAAAAAAAGTTGGTTTCTCTACCCTTTATTTTGACAATGTTGGTTTCTCTTCCCTTTATTTTGACCGTCCAAAAGAGGTCAAATTTATAGAATGTTTAGACTACAACTGTTCCAATTGTTCTGATATATGTGGAGAAATTATTTGGATATTAACACATATTCTAATTATTGAGATGTATGTGGACATAGCATATATTGTTCATCTTAAGATGAATAATATATATCTCAACATATTTAAATTATTGAGATAAGTGTAGAGATATGACACACACACACACACACACACACACACACACACACTTATTCCAATTATTGCTAAATCAAAGTTCTTGCAAGATTGTTAAAATTATTCTATTTGTTGGGATATGTATAAAGAACTTTGCTCCTATTAGCACTCTGTAAATCTGCTCGGATGATAAACAAACGACAGAGGTAACTATTTCAACCAACTTTGAGAAACGAAACTAGCCTTTCGAACATGGAGAGGGCCCTCTTAGGAGACTTTGTCTCGATACAAGATATGGCTTTAAAATGTCGGCTAGATTTAACACTGTCGGATAATAAGTTTTGGTTCTATTGGCGTAAAGGAGTAAGACTTTGGGCTATGGGGTTGATTTAAGAAAATGATGGAAACAAATGAATCCGTGACTAAGCTTGAGAGGACAAAGGATAAGCGATCAACAATCTCCAGTTTTAAAGTCGTTGTGTGTGGCAAATAGAAAACATAGGAAGCAACTCAGAGCACCATTGAGGATGAATTCAGAGTTAACTTTAGAGGAAATATGTTTTGTCTAAATGTCACGAACAAGGGGTGTTGCGCAGCGAATCCATGGGTTCGAAATTTCATTCCGATTTAGACAGAAAAATATATGAATAAAGAAAACATGAAGTACATATGCAAGGAAAGGAAAACAATACATCCAACTACTACAATTAGAATCTTTTCATCAAAGCTACATGGTTTTTGCATTAAGTTTCGATCGAACTCAAATTACATTCAATAAACGTTGTCTATACTAATTTTGCCAACCAACCTGGATTACATTGAAAATATCAAATATATAGGCCAGGGCATCGTTTGGGCTACCCTTCTCTTCTAACTAATATCTCTAAAAACTAGGAAACTTATTGTTTTGCGTTAAAAGACTCTTCGCATGATGCTTTTCCAAAAATAGACAACATATAAATCCGGCTACATCATGACTGTATGTAATCCACCATGGGAATTCGGTTATCGATTAGGTCTTGTCATGAGAGAGTGATGTGTCAATGCTTTCCTTTGATCAAATATCTGAACGAACAAGTGTCTATTAGAGTCCCAGTATCTGCTGTAATGACTTTGATTTCTTTTGCACGCTCATTTGTTGGGGGAATGTGCGCGACAAGTCGCTGTTGATTTTCATGGCCGTTATCAAAATGACAAAATGACTTAGGGAAATGTCTCCTTCAAAATTGTCAATATTTCCTTTCTGTTTGCGGATGCAAGAATGAAATCAGCTAATCTTGTTTCTTATGTTCGCTGGCAAGAGTTTCATGAGATTTCTCCTTGACCGCTTCACATTCTCTGGAATGCTTTACATACCTTTCTTCTGACAGCCTCTGTGCCTCATGCAGCTGTACGATTATATCTCGTGCCTCTCTGAGATGTCTTTTGAGCCATGTCCCGTTCCCTTCGCGACCTTGCGCTACTGACACTTCAATGGTATTCATCGCTAGTTGTTGTCTCAGCTCTCTGTTTTCCTGGTAAAGTTCGGTGATAACGAGTTTCGCCTGCTTCAGCTGCTGAGATGGATCTTGATCATTTGTACCCACGACATCTGTCTGCCTCGTTCTGCTCCTACTTTCTCAACTTGTACCTTCAACAGGTTCCAGCCGAACAACGCACATAAGTAATTTTTCAGCAACCGATATTACACGTGGCTCGTTTGGGGTTCGAGTTTCCCCAACTTCCTTATTATTCTTTAGCCTAACCCTTCTTCGAGATATCTGCTATTGGGGAGACATGGATTATAATGGCTTTCCTTCCTACTCGGGTCTTTCCATTCCAGGTTCCGTGCGGTGAGATATCATCGCTTCCGTGGGTAAAGGGAAAACTCCTTTGGGATCCTTGGGGATGCTTGTTGTGATTGAGAACGAATCCCAATCTTTTTGGGGCTGGGGCCTGGCGATTCTTCTACTATGCATGCCCTTTCTTATGTTTTGGGAGGTCTCCATGGCACAACTAGTATTTATCTTGTGCGTGGTGGATCTAGCAAATGCACAAGGTGGAAAATTCGATCAACCCGGGCTTGCGAGAAAAATTACAAACAGTGCGGGACCTGGTTTCATGAATAAAATGGGTGCAAAGCATTTGAAATTTATAAGAGAGGGGGAAGAAGGAGGAATCATGCCAAAGAAAACTGAATTGATGGTGACTGGATGTTTCAAATTGAATTGCAGATTTTCCATGGCACATCCCCGCGTGTAAATTACATGCGGTAAGGGCTACAGGGCATACATGATACGAACGCCATGATTTTTCATTCCCTTGGCCTTCATAATGAGCTGATAATGGTTAATGCACTCGTCGACGTGACTTCCATTAACTACTTGACTCAACCTGGGGTATGTAGAGACTACCTTTTAACATGACTTGACTCTCTTGGAACAACATACATGTATGGTTTACGCATGTTTCGACTCTGACATCCCTTCCTGTTTCCAAGGGCCAACCAACCACTTGTTGACTTCGACCCCTTCATTGTTATGTACCTGACTTCACCTTTTTATGTACCTGACACATGGGGCATAACTCGACTAAAATCGACTCTAATTTAAAGAAAAATGGTGGCACTAACAACTGGCTCCAACGAGGATGCTATCCTCCCTGCGAGGTAGAAAAGAATAGTAGACGAGGTGCCTGACCACTAGGCCTTATTTAGAATCTTCAACACTGCAATATGAAAGACAAAATAGAACCTAACCTATCGACACAACTTCTAAAAGACTCAACATAAACTCAGGGTCTTCACTTTAGGCTTCAATTTTCTGCTGACCTACTCACTCGACAAAAAAATTAAAATGACTATTTACAATGACATATGACATAAACAAATTTTATTTCGTTAGATAATATTTGAGGAAGATGTTGTTTACAGGCCCCAAACCAAAGCATTCTCCATTTGATCCTTCTAGGAAATAAGCGTTGCTCCCACAATACGTGCTAACTCTAAATGGACCCATCCAAAGGTGGTCGAATTTTTCGTGCTTTCCGTTATCTTCATTTATCGCATCCCATCTCAACACCAGGTCACCTACCTGAAACTCCTCCTACTTAGAATGCTTGTCAAAGGTTCTCTTCATCCTCTCCTGGTGGAGTTGTGATCGATTGTATACCTATTCCCTCATCTGATGTGTGTGAATCAAGTGATTTATTCTCCTCTGTGTGTCATCTAGCATGGCCTCCTGTTCCTGTAGAAAATTTCTGACGAGAAACCCCAATGTGGTAGGGAAAATTGCATATGCACTGTATACAATCTGAAAAGGCGACGTTGAGATGGACTTATTTGTGGTAACTCGCTCTTCCCACAATGCATAGATAAGATTTTTATGCCAAGATTTCTTATTGTCTTGCAGGAGTCTTTTGATGATCCTGGTTAGTATTTTATTTGAGGATTCTGCTAACTCATTTCGTTGTGGGTAGTTCGTCGCAGAATCCCCAGAGTTACATTGTAATCCTGACAAAAATTTTCCATCCTCTTGGACTTGAATGCAACCACGTTATCTGTTATGATCTTGACGGGGCATCCAAATCTCGACAATATGTTTGTCTCTATAAATTGCATGATGATTGCGTCGATAGCTTGCTTCATGGAGATCGCTTCTATCCATTTCGTGAAGTAGTCAGTGGCCATGAGTATCCATTTGTGTTGTGCCGAGGATGGAGGATTTATTTCCCCTATGAAATCCAAACCCCACTACATGAAAGGTGCTTCTACTGAGATCAAATTTAGTGGAAGGGGCTGCAACTTTCTTCTCCCATTGAAAATCTGACATTCGTGGCAGCTGGACACTTCTTTGTATACGTTTGTGAAGATTGTAGGCCAATAGTAACCTGCTCTCAGGATTTTGTGCGCAATGGTTTTCTAGTAGTGGTGCCCTCCACAATAACCTTTGTGGAATTCTTCTATGGCTCGCTTCGCATCATTTTCCAGCAAACACCTCGACAACATTCCCCCAAGATCTTTCCAGTAGGCTGAGTCATCTAGGATGCAGAACTTAACCGCTTTAAGCTTTAGAAATATGTCCTTGGTATTACTTACACCCGGAGGGGCTTGGAGATTCTTCAACACATTGATGATGCCTGCATACCACGGTGAATCGACGAACTTCTGAGACACATGTGTAGTCATTTCTTCCTGAGGACTTTTTGACAGATCATCAATGAAATTGATTCCTACTGCATCGCAGTCCGACTGCACCATTATCTTCACAAGGCCCTGACCCTTAATTAGTTTCGTAGGCTTGATCCCAAGATCGTATTCCAGCATGGCCACTTTCCACTTTCTTCTTCTCCCTTCAGGGTCAGGTTGAGTTAGGATATCCTTTACTGAGTTGTTGGGCACATAAGCAATGACATGGGAGTGCAATATGTACATCATGAAATCCTTTAGGGATTTCACTAAGGCGTATGATTTTTTTTCCATAATGTCGTACCTTAGTGGAGCATCCCTCAATGTCCTGCTGAAATAGACTATAGGTTTCTCAAATTTTTGCTCGTCTTTCTGCAACAACACACCGACAATAGTATGCTTTGAGGCGAATGAAAATAGGATGAAATATTTCGTGAAGCTTGGACTGGCTAGCACAGGAGCTCTAGTCAATGCCACCTTGATATATTCAACATATTTCCTATCTTTCGTATTCCACTTGATCTCATTTCCCTTCTTGAGCATGCAAGTTATGTGATTTATAATTTCTGTCGTGTTCGAGATGAATCTTCTCAAGAAGTTTACCTTTCCCGGGAAGTATTGTACTTCCTTCTTACTGCCCGGAGTACCAATTTTTAGGATTCCATGAACCCTGCTGGGGTCCATATTAATTCCTTCTTTCAAGATAATGTGCCCCAACAACTTCCCTTCTTCCATCCCAAAATGTGATTTCTTTGGATTTAGTGATATGCCGAACTTCCTGCACTTCTAGAAAACTTTCTTCAGATGCTTAGGGTGTTGTTCATCGGAGGCAGAGTATACCATGATGTCGTCCAAATAGATCACAATGAACTTGTCCTTCTTGTCGGCAAACACAATGTCCATTTCCCTCTGTAAAGTTGCTCCGACATTCATGAGGCTGAAAGGCATCTTGGCGTACATGAATGTCCCCCAAGGAGTCGTGAAAGCCATTTTTTCTCTGTCGTCTGGGTGGACCATGATCTGATTATACCTCGAAAAACCATCCATCATGGACATCTTTTGGGACCCCACCACCTTTTGCATGATATAGTCCATTTTCGGGAGAGGGTAGTGGTCCTTTAGGGACACTTTGTTCAAGTTTTAGAAGTCGACACACAGTCTTATTTCACCGCTCTTTTTTCTTACAGGTACCAATTTAGCTACCCATTTCGAGAATCTTAAAGAAACGATAATCTTAGCTTCGAACAATTTATTTACCTCTTTTTTCGATCAACGATAGTAGCAGGGGATTTATTCGTCTCAGCTTTTGTTTGAAAGGCTTCTGGTCTTCTTTGAGAGGGATAACATGATGGATTACTTTAGTTTCATACACCTTCAAATCATCATATCTCCACGCGAAAACATTGAGGAAATCGTTCATGAGTTTGACGTAGTCCTGCTTGACCTTTGGACTGAGTGTTTTCAATAATTTGATTACTTTCGGGTTCTCCTCAGTCCCGATGTTGTAGTATTCGACATCCTCTTCGTTTGCAATGATCTTGGGATTCCTATCCACGTCATTTTCATCGAAAAACTTTTCCAGCGGCACTAACCCCTTTGGGATGATGTTATTTTTCAGTTGTACTATGTCCCTTCTAGCTCTCTAGTTCTGGAAAGGGTCATCATTATTGCACGCATCTGCTCTCCCATATTCGTCGCAACAACATTCATAATCAATGTTTGTGTTAGCAAAATTGTCGCTCATTTGGACAAACCTCTCCACCTCCTTGTCGTCGTCAAACACCTCCCAGTATTTGATATTATCAGGCACTTCCGACCTGTGTTTGACTTCAATATCGTATTTATTGTTCGAAAAAATGGGGATTTTAAAAAATGAGGCTGAGGTGGCCAACTCATCAGTGATATGATTTTTCTCCCTTGGGATAGTAGATAGGTCATACTCTGAAAATTCTTCGAGGAGGTCCAGCGCTAAGTTTCTATATGCTCTCAGCCTTAGGTGTTTTGTGATATATGCCTTTAACCTGGTTTATGACTAGTTCAGAGTCTCCATGCACTGCTATCCTCTTTGAGCCTAATTCTTTCAACACCTTTAGGCCCAGAAATAGTGCCGCATATCCGACAATGTTGTTTGTGCATTCGATCATGAGCTTGTGTGAGCACAACTTTGTGCCCACTTCAAGGGGGATTACCGATACGCTGAAACCTTCTCCTTCCTTGCTAACAATACCATCGAAACTCATGTTCCACATCTCATTTTCCACACGGTCTTTTGGGTCAGTGCACTCTGCTTCTTCCGCACGGTTTCCTCATCGTTTGTCATGATGGTTGTTGATTCTTCCTCTTCAAAACTCAGGTCATTGTAGAATATAGAAGAACCAACCTCAGTTTCGATGGAGTATATGGGGTGGTTGTTTGGCTACGTTTTGCTGCTTGCCATGTATTTCAACAACACTTCTCTGTAAAACCGTATGTCTTGGCCAAAGATAGGAATGGTGGCATATGACATGTCCATTTGTAGGGCCCCTTTTAACTTCGCAGCCCACAATCTGGACAACAACATGCCAAAATTAGGGGGTATGTCTGCCACGACCATGTCCATAACCATGTTCATCGAAGGAATTTGGGTCAATGACACGACCAAGTCCTTGATGAGACCCAAGCACTTGAATTTCCTCAAATCAAAAGAGAAAAGGTCCTTATAGGGCCTAGTGATATCCAAACCCAATTCATCCATGATCACCTTTGGCATGAGGTTGTGCGACGCGCCAAAATCCAACATGGCATTATGCAGGGTCATGCCATGAACCTTTAGACTGAAGTAGAATGGAGGTACATCCTTAGTATCACTTGTCTCCTTAACACGTGGACCAAATAGATTAGCAAGGTGATCGTCTTGGACATTCAAAGTATCGAGGGTCAGTCCCATTTTCATCATTTTAATAATCTGCTCCCGATACTTTCCCTTTCTGATAATTTCATTGAACGGGACAGAGATTTTGATTTTATCCATTTCATGCTCAAATTTAAAAGGGGGACATACTTTATCTGCCTCTTTTCCACCTGCTTCTTTACTTGCTTCTGACGTTTTCTTTGGGGCCTCCTCTTTCGACTTTGCCTTCTCTGTCGTATCCTTGGTCATGCTGTCCAGCCTCGGTCGGCTTGTGGAAGGGGTGTCGACTGGAGGTTTCCTTATGGGATTTGTTTGTTGAGGCTCGGTAGATGCTTCCTTGCTCTTGAGGTTATATGTCTTCTGAAAGTTCATGATGGCGTTCTGATAACCTTTTCTGAACTCTTCCATTTCCTAGGACAACGTGTCATCAGTTTCCCAAATCCATGCATCGTCTGTATCTAGCATAAAATTTTCATTTCTTCTCATGTATCGATCATGTTCATTCTTTGTCAAAAACACGCACGGGTTCTTGTCATCACAACAATGCATTTGGTCTTCGAACATCTGATCGAACTCTTCATTCGCGTAGTTGTTTTGGAATGGAGGCCTTGTCTACTGGTCGCCTTGATCTCTCTGCTCCCTTTGTTTCCTTTGTCTGATTTGAGCAACTTGAACCCTCCTGAGGTTTTGATTCCTGGGCTGGGGGTCATGCTATTCCCGGGCAACAGGTCTGTTTCCCATGGACATTTTCTCCATTAGCTTGTCCATAGTTCTCATCATTAAGTCAAATTTGTTGTATGTGGACTCGACGTTGATGGATACACATATCCTTGGGGATTCTTATCACCTATGTTGAATCTTTGTTTAATGTTCATCAATGCCATCATATTTACCTCGACTTCGATCGCATTGCTCATTATTGCATCTAGATTTGATGATCTTCTTTCTCTCAACAACAAGGTGAAATAATTGTCGAAGGAGTCGGTGTATCACAACTGCGTATCCCTGGGAGGTGGTTGGAATTCTGCAGGAATCAAGTTATAAACCTTCATGAAAAGGGCTGAGAATTCTTGCACCGTCTCCTCCAGCACCTTCTTCATATTATTGTATTGTGTTGACAACTGCAATGAGGTTCTACTTGTCTCCCCATCTAGTAATGAAAGACATTTCGAACGCGGTGAAGTCTCGAATGCTTGTAGCCGGGAGGGATTTTAACCACTTCCTCACCTCCCTCGCAAAAATCTACGTGAACAACCTCATTTTCATGTCTGCATAGTCTACGTCTTCTAGGTCAACGAAATCATTGAAACAATCCAGATGATTTTGGGATGAAACGTTCCCTTCAACATCGTAGAGATTAATCCTCTAGCTGTAATTCTAGGGAAAATCATGTAGTTGGGTTGGCATAATGAGGGGTGTGAATCTGGAGGCCATGGCTATAAGAGGGTTTGGTATTTGAGGGATATTATTAGACACTAGGGCTTGGAATTTCTTCTGGTCGAAAACTATCTCGTCCTAGATGGTTTCCGAGTTAGACCTGAACAGGGTTTTCTCAAACAATGCGTCAAACTCAAGGTTGTCAATGCTTTGCACGCCGTCTTTTGGTAAGGAAAAACTTATATTCAGGTAATAGAATGGGTCCAACACTT
Source organism: Picea engelmannii (assembly GCA_009831015.1). Taxonomy (NCBI): domain Eukaryota; kingdom Viridiplantae; phylum Streptophyta; class Pinopsida; order Pinales; family Pinaceae; genus Picea; species Picea engelmannii. The sequence goes on from ML784669.1 coordinate 445,150, forward strand.
GCTCTCTGGTCCTGCACATAATTTTCTCGGGGTCGTACATAGGCTCTGTAGGGATTAGGTCAGGATTTTCTCTAGTATAGATCGTCTTCAAAGCTAGGGTTCCTGAGCTTTGCTACTTGGAGCTACTGGGCTTTTTGACTGGAGTCTCCAGGGTAAAGGTTTCAACCAGTATAGATGTTTGTCCCTTTGTTACCCTCAAGGGTCAAACTTCAACGTAGTCATTCTCCCAGGGAAAATCTATTCAATTTCATCCTTGACAATGACGCCAGAATGTTAGCACTGTGTAAATCTTCTCGACTAATAAACAGATGACATAGGTAACTATTTCAACCAACTTTGAGACCCAAAACTATCCTCTCGGACCTAGAGAGGGCTCTCTTGGGAGACTTTGTCTCGATACAAGATATGGATTTAAAATGTCGGCTATATTTAACACCGTTGGATAGTATGTTTTGGTTTTATAGGTGAAAACGAGTAAGACTTTGGGCTATGGGATCGATTTAAGAAAATGATGGAAACAAATGACTCGATGAATGAGCTTGAGAGGACAAAGAATAAGAGAGAAACAATCTTTAGTTTTAAAATCGTTGTGTGTGGCGAATAGAAAACACAGGAAGCAACTCAGACCACCTCTGAGGATGAATTCAGAGTTAAATTTAAAGGAAATACGTTTTGTCTAAATGGCGTGAACAAGGGGTGCTGTGCAGTGAATCCACAGGTTCAAAGTTTTGTTCCGATTTAGATAGAAAAAGATATGAATAAAGAAAATAGGAAGTGCATACGCAAGGAAACGAAAACATTACATCCAACTGCTACAATTAGAATCTTTTCATCAAAGCTACAAGAATTTTTCATTGAGTTTCGATCGAACTAAAATTACATTTAGTAGACGTTATCTATACTAATTTTTCCAACCAACTTGGCTTACATTGAAAAAATCGAATATATAGGCCAAGACGCCGCTTGGGATACCTTGCTCTTCTAACTAATATCTCTAAAAACTAGGAAACTGACTATTCTGCGTTAAAAGACTCTTCGCATGACATTTTCAAAAAATAGACAATAGATACATCTGGCTACATCATGATTGTTTGTAATCCGCCACGGGAATTCGGTTATCGATCAGGTCTCGTCATGAGAGAGTGATGTGTCAATGCTTTCCTTCGATCAAATATTTGAACAGACAAGTGTCTGTCAGAGTCCCAGTATCTGTTGTAATGACTTTGATTCTTGTCGCACGCTCATTTGTGGGGGAATGTGTGCGGTAAGTGGCTACTGATTTTCATGGCCATTATCAAAATGGAAAAAATTATTAGGGCAATTTCTCGTTCAAAACTGTGAATATTTTCTTTCTGTTTGTGGATGCATGAACGAAGTCAACTAATATTGTTTCTTCTGGTCACTGGTGAGAGTTGCGCGGGCTTTCTCCTCGGCTGCTTTACATTCTCTAGAATGCTTTGCATACCTTTCTTCTGACATCCTCTGTGCCTTTCACATCTATACAATTGTATCCTGTGCCTCTATGAGCTGTCTTTTGAGCCATGTCACGTTCCCTTCATGACCTTGCATTGCTGACACTTAAATGGTATTCATCGCTAGTTGTTGTCTCAACTCTCTATTTTCCTGGTAAAGTTCAGAGATAGCTAGTTTCACCTGCTTCAGCTGATGAGATGGCTCTTGATCATTTGTCAAGGATAAGACCCCCTACGAGGCTTGGAGCGGCCTCAAACCGGAAGTGACCCACTTTCACATTTTTGGTTCTCTTGCATTTGCCCGCAGTCCCTCTGAAAAGAGGAAGGAACTTGATGCACAGAGCACTAAGTGCATTTTTGTTGGATAACCTGATGGTGTGAAGGGATATCGGCTTATTGATATTTCCTCGGATCGGCTCATCATTGAGACTAGTGTCCAATTGGAGGAAAGTGTCTCGCATGTACCTCATCAATCACATGCAGACACCTTCACTCTTCCACCTATCCGAGATGATGAGCATGCACATGCTGACTCTTCTTCAGACGAGAGTTCTAATTCAAAGGAATCGGATGATTCATATTAATATTCAGTACATTCAGATGCAGAGTCAGAGCATCCAGATCCATTTGTAGAGCTAGAGTAGAGGCCCAAGTGGGCACATACTACTCTTCAGGATGCAGGGGATCTCGTTGGTGATCCAACCGATACTAGGAGGACTCGATCTGATTTTGAGGAGCCTCCTATTGCACTCACTTCCACTGAACCATTGCCTTCCAGGCATTTTTTCTTGGTTCAGTCTTGATATCCACAGTCTTATGGCGAGGCTGCTGGAAATCCCTTTTGGGAATCTGCCATGCAGGAGGAGTACAACTCCCTCCTCGAGAACCAGAATTGGGATCTGGTTCCCCTTCCTTCTGGGAGGAAACTTGTCATATGCAGATGGGTCTAAAGGACCAAGAGCACGACAGATGGACAGATCAACAGATACAAAGCCAGGCTTGTCACCAAAGGCTTTCAGCAGGTTCATGGTATTGACTATGATGAGACCTTCAATCCAGTAGAGAAGATGGATTCCATACGATTGGCACTTGCCATTGTGGCAGCCAAGGGAAATGAATTCCATCATATGGACCTAAAGAATGCATTTCTTCACGGTGATGTCTCTGAGGAGATCTACATGGAGCATTCCTAGGTATTTATGCAGGACTCATCTTTGGTATGTCAACTGAAGAAGTCACTTTATGGCCTCAAGCAGGCTTCGAGGGAATGGTATTCCAAGATGGACTCCTACCTGTTGTCACAGAACTTGTACATTGTAAAACAGACCTGAATGTATACATGCTCAAGACGACTGATTCACTTCTACTTTAAGTTATGTTTGTCGATGATTTGTTGGTCACCAGTTGCTCGACTTCAGCAATTGCTGCAGTCAAGAGGATTCTTCATGACAGGTTTTTGATGACAGACATGGGTCTGCTACACTTCTTCCTTGGACTTGAGATCAATCAGGATGCATCAGGCATCAAACTGTCTCAAGCCAAGTATGCACGAGATCTCCTTGAGAGATTTCACATGACAGACTGTAAGTCTGCTCTGACACCTTTCCTATCAGGAGTCAAACTTGAGGATGGAGGGGAGACTCCACTGGTTGACAACACATTATACATACAGCTAGTGGGGAGCTTGTTGTATCTAACACACTCTAGACCAGACCTCTCATATGCAGTTGGCGCAGTTTCTAGGTTCATGCAAAAGTCACATGAGCTACATTGGAAAGATGCAAAGCATATACTTCGATACGTACAGGGCACCATCACCTTTGGGATTCATTATGTAGTATACCCTACATTAGATCTCACTGGGTTTACTGATTCCGACTGGGTTGGCGATAGAATTGATCGCAAGTCCGCATCTGGTTACTCACTCAGTCTTGGTTCCGAGCCTATCTGTTGGTCGAGCAAGAAGCAAGCTGTCATTGCTCTATCTTCAGCTGAGGCAGAGTACATAGGGGTAGTTAACATAACCATTAAGGCTATGTGGTTACAAAATTTTCTCACTGAGTTGGGCTTTCAGTTTCATCAGTCGATCGTCATCTGGTGTGACAACCAGAGCACTCTGAAGTTCTGCAGAGATCCAGTTCAGAGGCAGTGGCCAAATCACATCGAGATCCACATGTAATACATCCAGAACTTAGTACACAATGGGATCATCAACTTACAGTTCTGTCCTTCAACAGAACAAATGACAAATATTTTCACCAAGACCTTCACTAAGCAAAAATTTCATTCTCTGCGAGGTCATCTTGGAGTGAAGGTCACAGTTGCCTAGCAGCTGTAGTTCTTCTTTTTACAAACATTGTACCTTGAGGGGGGGGGTTTCCCATGAGGTTTTCCCTCTTTCCTCACTTTATTTTCACTGTATCTTTTGTACTTGGGTACCTAACATGGCCTCGTTTCCAGGACCCAATCTTTATTTTCACCATAGTGATGTTCAGGGGGGCTGTTGGAGTTACTTCACACACACCTAGGATTTTTTTTTCCTAAGGTTTTTGTTTGTTTATTAGTCATAATTAGTCATTATCCAGTCTCCTATATTTTAGGAGAGAATATTCCACTTGGAGAATATTCTCTTTCAGTTCACACTTCAGTTTGACTAGTTGAGTTTAGATGTTGCATTGGGATCATCACCATGCAACATTGGGATCATCCCCATGCTAATTCGACCTTGCCTTGGTATCATCACCAGAGTGACACATTAGCCTTGATTCCTTGAGTTAACTCCTCACTACTTTATGTTCAGTCAATTAACTGAAGACTAGTTGACTAGTTAACTCAACTAGGTGGCAACAATTCACTCCTGTAACTGCCTGAGAGACTAGAATAGGTGGCAGTTCACTCCTGTAACTACTGGTGTGTGTCTAGATCATTCTAGACCACCACTATGGTGACTTGGTTCACCTCAAGTCGAACTCATTGAGTTATACAAAGTATATCATGTGTAAATTATTCATTATTCATAACAGTTAATGAGAATTCTTTCCATTCTTTCTCTCCTTCTTCTTTTTCCAATTCTCTCTACAAATGTGTGTATCATTATTTATCTAGATCTATTATATGCAGGTCAACACATTTACAGGATCTTAATGTGTTTGTTTTGTGAATGGTACATTAGGTGATGAGTAATTTTGAAAGGTGATGAGTAATTTTAATGGAACCCTAATTATCACATTGAATGAAGTTGGTTGCAACTTACAAAATCCAAGATCATCCAATAATGTTAGAGTCTATACTATCTCCTATCTAGTTGTGACAACACCTTTGTGTTCAACCTTGGTGGAAGATAAATAAATCATAAACTCCTTCTTACTTGACAAAGAAAAAGATCCTAAGCCAAAATAATATGCATAGCCAAAAGTGGACTTCTCCTCATCGTGATCTCCAAACCAATTTGAGACAATGTATCCAACCAATGCAATATTACCATCGTAAGATCATTCAATACAAAACTAATAGATACCCTTAAAATATCTAACATTTATATTTGTTACTTGACAATTAATTTCTTTAGGCTCTTGCATACACCTAGAAGAAAGATTTATATTAAAGATGATCTTTGGTTTACTATGAGTCAAATATATRAGWTTACTCACAAGTTTTTKATACAAAGTGGWATCAAGATGTACACTGAGAAGTATAGATGTACAATGAAAAGTTAATTTAACTCTAGATTAAAAATGGATAGGAAAATGTTTATAATTTTCGAGGTAAAACCTTTCCATGAGATCAATAGTATATTTATGCTTTTAAATGACAATTCCATCACTAAATTGCAAAACTTGAATATTAATAAATTAGTGCAAAAGGCCTAAGTCCATCATTTCAAATGTCTTAATAAGTTTATTCTTAATGTCATGGACCATGTCATTGAAACTACTATCGAAAATCAAATTATCCACATATAATATGCACATGAAATTTTTATTATTAACAAGTTTTACATAAATATTTAGATATGAATGAAAATGAGTTAAGACATTACCAACTAATAACTTATCAATATTCTCATACTAAATCCTTGGAGCCTATTTCAACCCATAAAGAGATTTCTTCAACTTAAAAATAAGCTTAAAGTGTTATACTAACAAAACCTAGGGGTTTTACATATAATTCTCCTCACAAAGAGATCCATTCAAGACGTGAGACTTCACATCCATACGTTGGCTTCCTAATGAAAACTAATAGCAAGTGCAAGTGGAAGTACAATATAAATGTAGAGAGATCCATTCAAGAAGTGAGATTTCACATCCATACATTGGCTTCCTAATGAAAACTAATAGCAAGTGCAAGTGGAAGTACAATATAAATGTAATCTATATTAGTAATAGAGATAAAGGTTTTAGTAGAGTGAAAATACCTTCTTTCTAAGAGAGTCCCCTACTAACCAAGAAGATTTATGTTTTTCAATCTTACCATTTGATGAAAACATGCTTATGTACATCCATTTACATCCAACAACATTGTTTTTTGGTGGAAGTGGTACGAATTCCCAAATACAATTATCCATTAAGAAGTTGTATTAATCTCCCATAACATCTTCTCACTTTTACATGCCATAAGATTTTTGATAAAACTATTGATCACATGTAGCCATGTCCATCAACATAATCTCAAAGTTAGCTTGTTTCTTCTCAGCACAGATCTTGTGAGTGTATAAAACATCACCTACATCACATCATAACATGTTGCTTAAGAGTTTTTACAACCCACTTGTGATGACAATATTGAGCGACAAAAGAATATCTAAGTGTAAATATAGCATGCCAAGGAGACTCAATAAATGCTACCTCATCATTATACTCCATCACTAGAAACATCTAAATTAAGAAACAGTAGAACATTAATAAGATAAACAGTAACATAATCAAATGTTAAAGGAGAAGATGAAGTTGAATAAGGGGAATTCCTTTCGAACACAATATCTCTTCGAATAATAAAACCAATAATAGATGTATCATATAAGTGGAATACCTTGGGCTCCTCATTGTAACAAAGAAAATCTAAATTTGTGACTCTTTCAATTCCAATTTCTTCCTTTCTCTAATATAAAATATGAGCTCCAAAACCACAAGCCTAAAGTGAGGAATAGAAGACTTCCATCCATTCCAATATTTTTTAGGTGTAATGTTCCTAATAACCCTAGCAGGAATGTGCATTAATATATACGATGCAAAATCCACTTTCTCTGCCTACAATTTGAAATCCAACCCTTATATTGAAAGGTATACAATTTAGTGTGCACTTTTGTTATTGATGGGATGCAATAAGCTCCTTTATTTTGTAATCTGTTAGAGTACACCCGCCTGGTCTTTGCTCTTGCATTTTATTTAATGGTAAATCAAACTGCATTGGAGGTGCACATACAACATTGAAAACATAATGGTTTAAAAGAAAGCAGGAGCACATTTCAGTCAGCCATTGCAGGAAAAACACTAAACCAATGACAAAGAGCACCAGACAACCAAGCCAAAAAATTGAGTATTTTACAGGATACCACCAAAAAAAATTTAAGATGCATTACCTCCGATGAAAGGATCTAACCCAAGAATGACCTGTTTACCACATCCAATCAACCAAGCCATCCACTGCTTAATAATAGGCATAGAATCCATGAAAATTTTCCAGATAATAGAAGCTACTGGGAACTTATAATCATCTTTGCGCAACCAAGAAGTTAGGTCGATACCTTTAAGATATTTCTTTTTTAGTATCGAATTCCACAATCCTTTACCGAATAGACCTCTCCAACATGACTTGGCAGCCAAGGACTGGGCAAACCAATATAAATTCTGAATACCCCATCCACCATTTTTCTTTGGCCTAGTGACATTTTGCCATTTAGTTAAGTGGAAGCCTATATTTTTTCTAGCTCCTCTCCATATAAAATTAACAATGAGGTGTTGGATCCTATGGAGGATGGAGGAAAGAATCTTGACTAGACTAAGCCAGTACAGAGGGAGTCTTTTTAACACAGATTTTTCTAAAATAAGCTTGCCTCCCAGAGAGAGCCAACAGAAGGACCAATTTCCAATCTTCTTCTCAACCTTTTGAATCATCCATTTCCAATCTGCCACCCTGTAGTTGTTAGGTTTTAAATAAAATCCTAGGTATTTCATACCTTTGTCAGTAGTAATAAAATGTATATTGAATGCTGCCTGCAACCTTTGCTCTAGACTGGGATCTATATTTTTTGCAAGGAAGCACGACTTATGGAAATTAGCATCCATACCAGAGGCAAGACAAAAATTTGTTAAAATAGATTGAAACACCATCCAATCCTTGAATTTGCCAATTCCTAAAATGAGAACATGGTCAACAAAGAAAAGATGTGAGATTATAGTCTTAAAAGCAACTTTGAGGCCATGAAAATACCCTACTTCCACAACCTTTTTCAATAATCTACTAAAACAATGGCAGAGGATTATATCTTTTCTCGACGGATCTGGATTTGCCTGCACTCAATGGCAGAGGATTATATCTCGGCGAATTTATATATAACGTATCAATTTCAGGTTATAAATCTACTGAAGATTCAAGGATCTCTAAATAACGCGCTCAAAATATTGCTGTTATAACGCGCTCAATATATGCAAACGAATTACAAGGCAAAGCGTCCTTAAACATCTACAGGAAAATTGATGGATTTCCTTTTATGTGTGTTTACCACAAAATTTCAATATTTAACATTAAAATTTCATATTTAATTAGTTTTCATTGAAATTAACGCTACATGTTCATAGGAATTTATCTAATCAATTCTGTAGTGGTTTAGTAGTTATTAAGAACAAAGTACATTTGAATTTTTATAAATGTTTTAGTGAGCTTTCAATAACAAAGCTCACATTAGTGGATGACATTCTTAGTAAACTTAATAGTATAGGTTAGTGTATTTCACTCAATAGAATTAGAATTGGGCACCTACGGAACTAACCAAATACCCAATAACATTGTGACAAGTGATGATGCCAACCACTTTGGCTACAACCAATCTCATTATAACATCATTATGCTAGCATTTTTTAAAATTTTTTTCCTTGTACACTTAAAATTTGTTTTGTTGGATTCCACCAAATACCATAAAACTCTACCAATCAAAATATAGGATTTTCAAAATCCTTCACAAATAATAGTAGTGTTAATTTGATGTTTATATATATATATATATATATATATATGAAGGTACACAGTAGTATGATTAAATTATATTCATATCGATTTGGGATTTTAAAATTTCAAGTCTGTAATTCATTTGATTTCTTTTATATATATATATATATATGCAAAAACATTGTAGGATATATGGAGCTAAATGAAAAAATAGGTTTTTTTTATTTGATCTTATTTGTTTTTAAGATGTTTTAATCTACAAAATACTCAATTTTTGGTGGTATTTTTTTAATTTTTTTTTGAAAAATTTGTAACTTCACTTCCACACAAAAAGTAGGCAACTACTTTTCCGCTGAAAAAATATATTGTAATTGGAATATGTGTTGTAATATATATTGTAATTGGAATATGAGTTAAGATATATATGGTTTAGTTAAAGATAAACAACCTAATTGAAATATGAGCTAAGATGAGCTAAGATGGATGGTCTAACAAATATTTCAATTCTAGTATATATTATAGTGTAAAACAAGATTAGACATTTTACAATTTTGAATGTTTCTAGTTATAAAAATTTTTTGTTGAAATTGTAATTTTGGATTTGTTGAAATAATTGTTTTTAATAAAAAATGTTCCAATACTTTTTAATATTTATAGTGCAACTTGATTTTGCAATGTTAATGATTGATATCTACAATTTTGTCAATCCAAAATTATTCTTGTCTGATTTTAGACAAAAAAATGTTGGTTTCTCTTCCCTTTATTTTGACCGGCCAAAAGAGGTCAAATTTATAGAATGTTTAGACTACAACTATTCCAATTGTTCTAATATATGTGAAGAAATTATTTGGATATTAACATATATTCTAATTATTGAGAGGTATGTGGACATAGCATATATTGTTCATCTTAAGATGAATAATATACATCTCAACATATTTAAATTATTGAGATCAGTGTAGAGATATGACACACACACACACACACACACACACACACTTATTCCAATTATTACTAAATCAAAGTTCTTGCAAGATTGTCAAAATTATTCTATTTGTTGGAATATGTATAAAGAACTTTGCTCCTGTTAGCACTCTGTAAATCTGCTTGACTGATAAACAAACGACACAGGTAACTATTTCAACCAACTTTGAGACCCGAAACTAGCCTTTCGAACGTGGAGAGGACTCTCTCAGGAGACTTTGTCTCAATACAAGATATGGCTTTAAAATGTCGGCTAGATTTAACACTGTCGGATAATAAGTTTTGGTTCTATTGGCGCAAAGGAGTAAGACTTTGGGCTATGGGGTTAATTTAAGAAAATGATGGAAACAAATGAATCGGTGACTGAGCTTGAGAGGGAAAAGGATAAGCGAGCAACAATCTTCAGTTTTAAAGTCGTCGTGTGTGGCGAATAGAAAACACAGGAAACAACTCAGAGCACCATTGAGGATGAATTCAAAGTTAACTTTAGAGGAAATATGTTTTGTCTAAATGTCACGAACAAGGGGTGTTGTGCAGCGAATCCACAGGTTCGAAATTTCATTCCGATTTAGACATAAAAAGATATGAATAAAGAAAACATGAAGTACATATGCAAGGAAAGGAAAACAATACATCCAACTGCTACAATTAGAATCTTTTCATCAAAGCTACATGGCTTTTGCATTAAGTTTCGATCCAACTCAAATTACATTCAATAAACGTTGTCTATACTAATTTTTCCAACCAACCTGGATTACATTGAAAAGATCAAATATATATGCCAGGGCGTCGCTTGGGCTACCCTTCTCTTCTAACTAATATCTCTAAAAACTAGGAAACTTATTGTTTTGCGTTAAACGACTCTTTGCATGACGCTTTTCCAAAAATAGACAACATATACATCTAGCTACATCATGATTGTTTGTAATTCGCCATGGGAATTCGATTATCGATCAGGTCTTGTCATGAGAGAGTGATGTGTCAATGCTTTCCTTTGATCAGATATCTGAACGTACAAGTATTTGTTAGAGTCCCACTATCTGCTGTAACGACTTTGATTCCTTTTGCGCGCTCATTTGCTGGGGGAATGTGCGCGACAAGTGGCTGTTGATTTTCATGGCCGTTATCAAAATGACAAAATGACTTAGGGCAATGTCTCCTTCAAAGTTGTTAATATTTCCTTTCTGTTTGTGGATGCAAGAACAAAGTCAGCTAATCTTGTTTCTTATGCTCGCTGGCAAGAGTTGCATGGGCTTTCTCCTTGGTCGCTTCACATTCTCTGGAATGCTTTGCATACCTTTCTTCTGACAGCCTCTATGCCTCTCGCAGTTGTACGATTGTATCTCGTGCCTCTCTGATATGTCTTTTGAGCCACGTCGCATTCCCTTCGCGGTCTTACGCTACTAACACTTCAATGGTATTCGTCGCTAGCTGTTGTCTCAGCTCTATGTTTTCCTGGTAAAGTTCGGCGATAACTAGTTTTGCTTGTTTCAGCTGCTGAGATGGCTCTTGATCATTTGTACCCACGACATCCGTCCCCCTCGTTCTGCTCCTACTTTCTCAACTTGTACCTTCAACAGGTTCTAGCCGAACAACGCACATAAGTAATTTTTCAGCAACCGATATTGCACGTGGCTCGTCTGGGGTTCGAGTTTCCCCAACTTCCTTATTATTCTTTAGCCTAACCCTTCTTCAAGATATCTGCTATTGGTGAGACATGGCTTATAATATCTTTCCTTCCTGCTCGGGTCTTTCTATTCCAGGTTCTGTGTGGTGAGATATCATCGCTTCCGTGGGTAAAGGGAAAAATCCCTTTGGATCCTTGGGGATGCTTATTGTGATTGAGAATGAATCCCAATCTTTTTGGGGCCGGGGCCTGGCGATTCTTCTACTATGCATGCCCTTTCTTATCTTTTGGGAGGTCCTCATGGCGTGACTAGTATTTATCTTGTGCGCGGTGGATATAGAAAATGCACAAGGTGGAAAATTCGATCAACCCGGGCTTGCAAGAAAAATTACAAACAGTGCGTGACCTGGTTTCATGAATAAAATGGGTGCAGAGCATTTGAAATTTATAACAGAGGGGGAAGAAGGAGGAATCGTGCCAAAGAACACTGAATTCATGGTGACTGGATGTTTCAAATCGAATTGCATATTTTCCATGGCACATCCCCGTGTGTAAAGTACATGCAGTAAGAGCTATAGGGCATACATGATATGAACGCCATGATTTTTCATTCCCTTGGCCTTCATAATGAGTTGATAATGGTTAATGCACTCGTCAACGCGACTTCCATTAACTACTTGACTCAACCTGGGGTATGTAGAAACTACCTTTTAACATGACTTGACTCTCTTGGAACAACAAAGATGTACGATTTACGCATGTTTCGACTATGACATCCCTTCCCGTTTCCAAGGGCCAACCAACCACTTGTTGACTTCGACCCCTTCATTGTTACGTACCTGACTTCACCTATTTTGACACATGGGGCATAACTCGACTAAAACCAACTCTAATTTAAAGAAAAATGGTGGCGCTAACAACTGGCTCCAACGAGGATGTTATCCTCCTTGCGAGGTAGAAAAAGAATAGTAGATGAGGTGCTTGACAACTAGGCCTTATTTAGACTCTTCAACAATGCAATATGAAAGACAAAACAAAACCTAACCTATCGACGCAACTTCTAAAAGACTTAGCATAAACTCAGGGTCTTCACTTCAGGCTTCAATTTTCTGTTGACCTACCGACTCGACAAAAAAAATAAAACGACTATTTACAATGACATATGACATAAACAGATTTTATTTCATCAGATAATGTTTGAAGAACCTATTGTTTACAAGCCCCCTACCAAGGCATTCTCCATTTGATCCTTCTAGAAAATAAGCGTTGCTCCCGCAATACGTGCTGACTCTAAATGGACCCATCCAAAGGTGGTCGAATTTTTTGTGCATTCCGTTATCTTCATTTATCGCATCCCATATCAACAACAACTCCCCTACCTGAAACTCATCCTAACTAGAATGCTTGTCGAAGGTGCTCTTCATCCTCTCCTGGTGGAGTTGTGATCGATTGTATGCATGTTCCCTCATCTGCTGTGTGTGAATCAAGTGATTTATTCTCCTCTGTGTGTCATCTAGCTTGGCCTCCTGTTCCTGTAGAAAATTTCTGATGAGAAACCCGAGTGTGGTAGGGAAAATTGCATATGCATTGTATACAATCTGAAAAGGCGACGTTGAGATGGAATTATTTGTGGTAACTCGCTCTTCCCACAATGCATAGATAAGATTTTTATGCCAAGATTTCTTATTGTCTTGAAGGAGTCTTTTGATGATCTTGGTTAGGATTTTATTTAAGGATTTTGCTAACCTGTTTCCTTGTGGGTAGTACGTCGTAGAATGCCCTAGAGTTATATTGTAATCCTGACAAAACTTTTCCATCCTCTTGGACTTGAATGCAACCACGTTATCCGTTATGATCTTGATAGGGCATCCAAATCTCGAAAAATATGTTTGTCTCTATAAATTGGATGATGACTGCGTCGGTAGCTTGCTTCAGGGAGATCCCTTATATCCATTTCGTGAAGTAGTCAGTGGTCGAGAGTATCCATTTGTGTTGCGCCGAGGATGGAGGATTTATTTCCCCTATGAAATCCAAACCCCACTACATGAAAGGTGCTTCTATTGAGATAGACTTTAGTGGAAGGGGCTGCAACTTTCTTCTCCCATCGAAAATATGACATTCGTGGCAGCTGGACACTTCTTTGTATACGTCTACGAAGATTGTAGGCCAATAGTAACCTGATCTCAGGATTTTGTGCACGATGGTTTTCCAGTAGTGGTGCCCTCCACAATCACCTTTGTGGAATTCTTCTATGGCTCGCTTCGCATCATTTTCCAGCAAACACCTCGACAACATTCCCCCAAGATCTTTCCAGTAGATTGAGTCATCCAGGAGGGGCTTGGATATTCTTCAACACATAGATGATGCCTGCATACCACGTTGAATCGGTGAACTTCTGAGACAGATGTGCAGTCATTTCTTCCTTAGAACTTTTTGACAGATCATCAATGAAATTGATTCCTACTGCATCGCAGTCCGATTGTGCCATTATCTTCGTAAGGCCCTGGCCCTTAATTAGTTTCATAGGCTTTATCTCAAGATTGTATTCCAGCATTGCCACTTTCCACTTTCTTCTTCTCCCTTCAGGGTCAGGTTGAGTCAGGATATCCTTTACTAAGTTGTTGGGCACATAAGCAATGACATGGGAGTGCAATATCTACATCATGAACTCCTTCAGGGCTTTCACTAAGGCGTATGATTTTTTTTCCATAATGTCGTACCTTAGTGGAGCATCCCTCAATGTCCTGCAGAAATAGACTATAGGTTTCTCAAATTTCTGCTCGTCTTTCTGCAACAACACACCGACAATAGTATGCTCTAAGGTGAATTAAAATAGGATGAAATATTTCGTGAAGCCTGGACTGGCTAGCACAAGAGCTCTAGTTAGCGCCACCTTGATATCTTCAACATATTTCCTAGATTCTGTATTCCACTTGATCTCATTTCCCTTCCTGAGCATGCAAGTTATGTGATTTATAATTTCTATCATGTTCGAGATGAATCTTCTCAAGAAGTTTACCTTTCCCGGGAAGTATTGCACTTCCTTCTTACTGCCCGGGGTGCTGATTTTTAGGATTCCATGAACCCTGCTGGGGTCTATCTTAATGACTTCTTTCAAGATAATGTGCCCCAAAAACTTCCCTTCTTCCATCCCGAAATGTGATTTCTTTGGATTTAGTGATATGCCAAACTTCCTCCACTTCTAGAAAACTTTCTTCAGATGCTCAGGGTGTTGTTCGTCGGAGGCAGAGTATACCATGATGTCATCCAGATAGATCACAATGAATTTGTGCTTCTCGTCGGAAAACATGATGTCCATTTCCCTCTGTAAAGTGGCTTCGAAATTCATGAGGCCGAAAGGCATCTTGGCGTACATGAACGTCCCCCAAGGAGTCGTGAAAGCCATTTTTTCTCTGTCGTCTGGGTGGACCATGATCTGATTATACCTCGAAAAACCCTCCAGCGCTAAGTTTCTATATGCTCTCAGCCTCAGGTGTTTTGTGATATATACCTTTAACCTGATATATGACTAGTTCAGAGTCTCCACGCACTGCTATCCTCTTTGCGCCTAATTCTTTCAACACCTTTAGGCCCAGAAATAGTGCCTCATACCTGACAATGTTGTTTGTGCATTCGATCGTGAGATTGTATGAGCACAACTTTGTGCCCACTTCAGGGGGGATTACCCATACGTCGAAACCTTCTCCTTCCTTGCTAACAATACCATTGAAACTCATGTTCCACATCTTGTTTTCCACACGATTTTTGGGTCGGTGCACTCTGCTTCTTCCCGCACAGTTTCCTCATCGACTGTCATGATGGATGTTGACTCTTCCTCTTCAAAACTCAGGACATTGTAGAATATAGAAGAACCAACCTCAGTTTTGATGGAGTATATGGGGTGGTTGTTTGGCTACGTTTTGCTGCTTGCCATGTATTTCAGCAACACTTCTCTGTAAAACCGTATGTCTTGGCCAAAGATAGGAATGGTGGTGTATGACATGTCCATTTGTAGGGCCCCTTTTAACTTTGCAGCCCACAATCTAGACAATAACATGCCAAAATTAGGGGGTATGTTTGACACGACCATGTCCATAACCATGTTCATCGAAGGAATTTGGGTCAATGACACGACCAAGTCCTTGATGAGACGCAAGCACTTGCATTTCCTCGAATCAAAAGAGAAAAGGTCCTCATAGGGCCTAGTGATATCCAAACCCAATTCATCCATGATCACCTTTGGCATGAGGTTGTGCGATGCACCGGAATCCAACATGGAATTATGCAGGGTCATGCCATGAACCTTTAGACTGACGTAGAATGGAGGTACATCCTTAGTATCACTTGTCTCCTTAACACGTGGACCAAATAGATTAGCAAGGTGATCGTCTTGGACATTCAAAGTATCGAGGGTCACTCCCATTTTCATCAGTTTAATAATCTGCTCCCGATACTTTCCCTTTCTGATAATTTCATTGAACGGGACAGAGATTTTGATTTTATCCATTTCATGCTCAAATTTAAAAGGGGGACATACTTTATCTCCCTCTTTTCCACCCGCTTCTTGAATTGCTTATGGCGTTTTCTTCGGGTCCTCCTCTTTCGACTTTGCCTTCTCTGTCGCATCCTTGGTCATGCTGTTCGGCCTCAGTCAGCTTGTGGAAGGGGTGTCCACCAGAGGTTTCCTTATGGGATTTGTTTGTTGAGGCTCGATAGACGCTTCCTTGCTCCTGAGGTTATATTTATTCTGAAACTTCATGATGGCGTTCTGATAACCTTTTTTGAACTCTTCCATTTCCTAGGAAAACGTGTCATCAGTTTCCTAAATCCATGCATCGTCTGTATCTAGCATAAAATTGTCATTTCTTCTCATGTATCGATCATGTTCCCTCTTTGTCAAAAACACGCACGGGTTCTTGTCATCACAACAATGCATTTGGTCTTCGAACATATGATCGAAGTCTTCATTCACGTAGTTGTTTTGGAATGGAGGCCTTGTCTACTGGTCGCCTTGATCTCTCTTCTCCCTTTGTTTCCTTTGTCTGATCTGAGAAACTTGACCCCTCCTGAGGGTTTTATTCCTGGGCTGGGGGTCATGCTATTCCCAGGCAGCAGGTCTGTTTCCCATGGACATTTTCTCCATTAGCTTCTCCATGGTTCTCATCATTAAGTGAAATTTGTTGTCTGTGGACTCGACGTTGATGGCTGCGCATCTCCTTGGGGATTCTTATCACCTCTGTTGAATCTTTTTTTAATCTTCATCGATGCCATCATATTTACCTCAACTTCGATCGCATTGCTCATTATCCCGTCTAGATTTGATGATCTTCTTTCTCTCAACAACAAGGCCAAATCATTGTCGAAGGATTCGGTGTATCGCAAATGCATAGCCCTGGGAGGTGGTTGGACTTCTGCAGTAATCGAGTTATAAACTTTCATGAAACGGGCTGAGAATTCTTGCACCGTCTCCTCCGACGCCTTCTTCATATTATTGTACTGCATTGACAACTGCAATGAGGTTCTTCTTGTCTCCCCATATAGTAATCAAAGACGTTTCAAACCCGATGAAGTCTCGAATGCTTGTAGTCGGGAGGGATTTGAACCACTTCCTCACCTCCCTCACAAAAATATGCGCGAACAACCTCATTTTTGTGTCTGCATAGTCTACCTCTTCTAGGTCGACGAAATCATTGAAACAATCCAGATGATTTTGGGATTAAACGTTCCCTTCAACATCGTAGAGATTAATCCTCTAGCTGTAATTCTGGGGAAAATCATGTAGTTGGGTTGGCAGAATGAGGGGTGTGAATCTGGAGGCCATGGCTCTAGGAGGGTTTGGGATTTGAGGCATCTTATTAGACACTAGGGCTTGGAATTTCTTCTGGTTGAAAACTATCTCATCCAAGATGGTTTCCGACTTAGACCTGAACAGGGTTTTCTCAAACAATGTGTCAAACTCAAGGTTGTCAATGATTTCCATGTCATATTTTAGTAAGGAAAAACTTATGTTCAGGTAATAGAATGGGTCCAACACTTGCTCTGTATTCCTACGCATAATTTTCTTGGGGTCGTACATAGGCTCTGCAGGGATTAGGTTAGGATTTGCTCTGGTATAGATCGTCTTCAAAGCTAGGGTTCCTGAGCTTTGTTACTTGGAGCTACTGGAATTTTTGACTGGAGTTGCTAGGGTAAAGGTTTCAACCAGTATAGATATTTGTCCCTTTGTTACCCTCAGGGGTCAAACTACAACGTTAGTCATTCTCCCAGGGAAAATCTATTCAATTTCGTCCTCGACAACGACGCCAGAATGTTAGCATTGTGTAAATCTTCTCGACTAATAAACAGATGACAGAGGTAACTATTTCAACCAACTTTGAGACCCAAAACTATCCTTTCGAACCTAGAGAGGGCTCTCTCAGGAGACTTTGTCTCGATAGAAGATATGGCTTTAAAATGTTGGCTATATTTAACACTGTTGGGTAGTACGTTTTGGTTCTATTAGTGCAAACGAGTAAGACTTTGGGCTATGGGGTCGATTTAAGAAAACGATGGAAACAAATGACTCGATGAATGAGCTTGAGAGGACAAAGGATAAGAGAGAAACAATCTTAAGTTTTAAAATTGTTGTGTGTGGCGAATAGAAAACACAGGAAGCAACTCAGACCACCTCTGAGGATGAATTCAGAGTTAACTTTAGAGGAAATACGTTTTTTCTAAATGGTGAAAACAAGGGGCGTTGTGCAGTGAATCCACAGGTTCAAAGTTTTGTTCCGATTTAGACAAAAAAACATATGAATAAAGAAAATAGGAAGTGCATACGCAAGGACACGAAAACAATACATCCAACTGCTACAATTAGAATCTTTTCGTCAAAGCTACAAGAATTTTTCATTAAGTTTCGATCGAACTCAAATTACATTCAATAGACGTTATCTATACTAATTTTTCCAACCAACCTATCTTACATTGAAAAGATCAAATATATAGGCCAGGACGCCGCTTGGGCTACCCTTCCTTTCTAACTAATATCTGTAAAAACTAGGAAATCGACTGTTCTGCGTTAAAAGACTTTTCGTATGACGTTTTCCAAAAATGGACAATAGATACATCTGGCTACATCATGATTGTTTGTAATCCACCACGGGAATTCGGTTATCGATCAGGTCTCGTCATGAGAGAGTGATGTGTCAATGCTTTCCTTCGATCAAATATATGAACGGACAAGTGTCTGTCAGAGTCCCATTATCTGCTGTAATGACTTTGATTCTTTTTACGTGCTCATTTGCTGGGGGAATGTGTGCGGTAAGTGGCTGCTGATTTTCATGGCCATTATCAAAATGACAAAATTTATTAGGGCAATGTATCCTTCAAAACTGTGAAGATTTTCTTTCTGTTTGCGGATGCATGAATGAAGTCAGCTAATATTGTTTCTTCTGTTCGCTGGTGAGAGTTGCGCGGGCTCTCTCCTCAGTCGCTTTACATTCTCTGGAATTCTTTGCATACCTTTCTTTTGACATCCTCTGTGCACATCTATACGATTGTATCCTATGCCTCTATGAGCTATATTTTGAGCCATGTCACGTTCCCTTCACGACCTTGTGTCGTTGACACTTCAATGATCTTCATCACTAGTTGTTGTCTCAACTCTCTATTTTCCTGGTAAAGTTCAACGATAGCTAGTTTCACCTGCTTCAGCTAATGAGATGGCTCTTCATCATTTTTCAAGGATAATATCCCCTACGAGGCTTGGAGCGGCCTCAAATTGGAAGTGACCCACTTTCGCATTTTTGGTTCTCGTGCATTGGCCCGCATTCCCTCTGAAAAGAGGAAGGCACTTGATCCACAGAGCACTGAGTGCATTTTTGTTAGATAACCTGATGGTGTGAAGGGATATCAGCTTATTGATATTTCCTCGGATCGGCTCATCATTGAGACTAGTGTCCAATTGGAGGAAAGTGTCTCGCATGTACCTCAACAGTCACATGTAGACACCTTCACTCTTCCACCTATCCGAGATGATGAGCATGCACATGGTGACTCTTCTTTAGATGATAGTTCTAATTCAAAGGACTCAGATGATTCAGATTAAGATTCAGTACAATCAGATGCAGAGTCAAAGCATCCAGATGCAGTTGCAGAGCTAGAGTAGAGGCCCAAGTGGGCACATACTACTCTTCAGGATGCAGGGGATCTCGTTGGTGATCCATCTGATACTAGGAGGACTCGATATGATTTTGAGGAGCCTCCTATTACACTCACTTCCACTGAACCATTGCCTTCGAGGAATTTTTTCTTGGTTCAGTCTTCAGATCCACAGTCTTATGGCGAGGCTGTTGGAAATCCCTTTTGGGAATCTGCCATGCAGGAGGAGTACAACTCCCTCCTCGAGAACCAGACTTGGGATCTGGTTCCCCTTCCTTCTGGGAGGAAACTTGTCAGATGAAGATGGGTCTATAGGACCAAGAGCACGGCAGATGGAAAGATCAGCAGATACAAAGCCAGGCTTGTCGCCAAAGGCTTTCAGCAGGTTCATGGTATTGACTATGATGAGACCTTCGCTCCAGTAGCGAAGATGGATTCCATACAAATGGCACTTTCCATTGTGGCAGCCAAGGGATATGAAGTACATCATATGGACGTGAAGAATGAATTTCTTCACGGTGATCTCTCTGAGGAGATCTACATGGAGCATTCCTAGGGATTTATGCAGGACTCATCTTTGGTCTGTCGACTGAAGAAGTCACTTTATGGCCTCAAGCAGGCTCCGAGGGCATGTTATGCCAAGATGGACTCCTACCTGTTGTCACAAAACTTTGTACATTGTAAATCACACCCGAATGTATACATGCTCAAGATGGTTGATTCACTTCTACTTTAAGTTATGTTTGTCGATGATTTGTTGGTCACCAGTTGCTCGACTTCAACAATTGCTGCAGTCAAGAGGATTCTTCATGACATGTTTTTGATGAAAGACATGGGTCCACTACACTTATTCCTTGGACTTGAGATCAATCAGGATGCATTAGGAATCAAACTGTCTCAAGCCAAGTATGCACGAGATATCCTTGAGAGATTTCACATGACAGACTGCAAGTCTGCTCTGACTCCTTTCCTGTTAGGAGTCAAACTTGAGGATGGTGGGGAGACTCCATTGGTTGACAACACACTGTACAGACAGCTAGTGGGGAGCTTGTTGTATCTCACACACTCCAGACCAGACCTCTCATATGCAGTTGGCGCAGTTTCTAGGTTCATGCAGGAGTCGCATGAGCTACATTGGAAAGCTGCAAAGCATATACTTCGATACGTACATGGCACCATCACCTTTGGGATTCATTATGTAGCAGACCCTACAATAGATCTCACTGGGTTTACTGATTCCAACTGGGTTGGCGATAACATTGATCGCAAGTCCGCATCTGGTTACTCACTCAGTCTTGGTTCCGAGCCTATCTATTCGTTGAGAAAGAAGCAAGGTTCCATTGCTCTATCCTCAACCGAGGCAGAGTACATAGGGGTAGTTAACATAACCATTCAGGCTATGTGGCTACAACATTTTCTCATTGAGTTGGGCTTTCAGCTTCATCAGCCAATCCTCATCAAGTGTAACAACTAGAGCACTCTGAAGTTCTGTAGAGATCCAGTTCAGAGGTAGCGGTCAAAGCACATCGAGATCCACATGCACTACATTCGGGACTTAGTACATGAGGGGATCATCGACTTACAGTTCTTTCCTTCAACAGAACAAATGACAAATATTTTCACCAAGACCTTCACTAAGCAAAAATTTCATTCTCTGCGAGGTCATCTTGGAGTGAAGGACACAGTTGCCTAGCAACTGTAGTTCTTCTTTTTACATACATTGTACCTTAAGGGGGGGTTTTCCCATTTGGTTTTCCCTCTTTCCTCACTTTATTTTCAGTGTATCTTTTGTACTTGGGTACCTAACATGGCCTCATTGCCAGGACCCAATCTTTATTTTCACCATAGTGATGTTCAGGGGGGGTGTTGGAGTTACTTCACACACACCTAGGATTTTTTTTTCCTAAGGATTTTGTTTGTTTATTAGTCATAACTAGTCATTATCCAGTCTCCTATATTTTAGGAGAGAATATTTCACCCGGAGAATATTCTCTTTCAGTTGACACTTCAGTTTGACTAGTTGAGTTGAGTTTAGATGTTGCATTGGGATCATCACCATGCAACATTGGGATCATCCCCATGCTAATTCGACCTTGCCTTGGTATCATCACCAGAGTGGCACATTAGCCTTGATTACTTGAGTTAACTCCTCACTACATTTTGTTTAGTCAGTTAACTGAAGACTAGTTGACTAGTTAACTCAACTAGGTGGCAGTTCACTCCCGTAACTACCTGAGAGACTAGAATAGGTGGCAATTCACTCCTGTAATTGCTGGTGTGTGTCTAGATCATTCTAGACCACCACTATGGTGACTTGGTTCACCTCAAGTTGAACTCATTGAGTTATACAGAGTATATCATGTGTAAATTATTCATTATTCATAACAGTTAATGAGAATTCTTTCCATTCTTTCTCTCCTTCTTCTTTTTCCAATTCTCTCTGCAGATGTGTGTATATTTGTTTATCTAGATCTATTCTGTGCAGGTCAACACATTTACAGGATCTTAATGTGTTTGTTTTGTGAATTGTACATTAGGTGATGAGTAATTTTAAAATGTGATGAGTAATTTTAATGGAACCCTAATTATCACATTGAATGAAGTTGGTTGCAACTTACAAAATCCAAGATCATCCAATAATGTTAGAGTCTATACTATCTCCTATCTAGTTGTGACAACACCCTTGTGTTCAACCTTGGTGGAAGATAAATAACTCATAAACTCCTTCTTACTTGACAAAGCAAAAGAACCTAAGGCAAAATAATATGCATAGCCAAAAGTGGACTTCTCCTCATCGTGATCTCCAAACCAATTTGAGACAATGTATCCAACCAATGCAATATTACCCTCATAAGATCATTCAATACAAAACTAATAGATACCCTTAAAATATCTAACATTTATATTTGTTACTTGACAATTAATTTCTTTAGGCTCTTGCATACACCTAGAAGAAGGATTTATATTAAAGATGATATTTGGTTTACTATGAGTCAAATATATGAGATTACTCACAAGTTTTTGATACAAAGTGGTATCAAGATGTACATTGAGAAGTATAGATGTACAATGAAAAGTTAATTTAACTCTAGATTAAAAATGGATAGGAAAATGTTTATAATTTCGAGGTAAAACCTTTCCATGAGATCAATAGTATATTTATGCTTTTAAATGACAATTCCATCATTAAATTGCAAAACTTGAATATTAATAAATTAGTGCAAAAGGCCTAATTCCATCATTTCAAATGTCTTAATAAGTTTATTCCTAATGTCATGGACCATGTCAATGAAACTACTATCAAAAATCAAATTATCCACATATAATATGCACATGAAAATTTTATTATTAACAAGTTTTACATAAATATTTAGATATGAATGAAAATGAGTTAAGACATTACCAAGTAATAACTTATCAATATTCTCATACTAAATCCTTGGAGCCTATTTCAACCCATAAAGAGATTTCTTCAACTTAGAAATAAGCTTAAAGTGTTATACTAACAAAACCTAGGGGTTTTACATATAAATCTCCTCACAAAGAGATCCATTCAAGACGTGAGATTTCACATCCATACGTTGGCTTCCTAATGAAAACTAATAGCAAGTGCAAGTGGAAGTACAATACAAATGTAAAGAGATCCATTCAAGAAGTGAGATTTCACATCCATACGTTGGCTTCCTAATGAAAACTAATAGCAAGTGCAAGTGGAAGTACAATATAAATGTAATCTATATTAGTAATAGAGATAAAGGTTTTAGTAGAGTGAAAATACCTTCTTTCTAAGAGATTCCCCTACTAACCAAGAACGATTTATGTTTTTCAATCTTACCATTTGATGAAAACATGCTTATGTACATCCATTTACATCCAACAACATTATTTTTTGGTGGAAGTGGTACGAACTCCCAAATACAATTATCCATTAAGAAGTTGTATTAATCTCCCATAACATCTTCTCACTTTTACATGGCATAAGATTTTTGATAAAACTACTGATCACATGTAGCCATGTCCATCAACATAATCTCAAAGTTAGCTTGTTGCTTCTGAGAACAGATCTTGTGAGTGTATGAAACATCACCTACATCACATCATAACATGTTGCTTAAGAGTTTTTACAACCCACTTGGGATGACAATCTTGAGCGACAAAAGAATATCTAAGTGTAAATATAGCATGACAAGGAGACTCAATAAATGGTACCTCATCATTATACTCTATCACTAGAAACATCTAAATTAAGAAACAATAGAACATTAATAAGATAAACAGTAACATAATCAAATGTTGAAGGAGAAGATGAAGTTGAATAAGGGGAATTCCTTTCGAACAGAGTATCTCTTTGAATAATGAAACCAATAATAGATGGATCATATAAGTGGAATACCTTGGGCTCCTCATTGTAACAAAGAAAATCTAAATTTGTCACTCTTTCAATTCCAATTTCTTCCTTTCTATCATATAAAATATGAGCTCCAAAACCACAAGCCTAAAGTGAGGAATAGAAGACTTCCATCCATTCCAATATTTTTTAGGTGTAATGTTCCTAATAACCCTAGCATGAATGTGCTTTAATAGATACGATGCAAAATCCACTTTCTCTGCCTACAATTTGAAATCCAACCCTTATATTGAAAGGTATACAATTTAGTGTGCAATTTTGTTATTAATGGGATGCAATAAGCTCCTTTATTTTGTAATCTGTTAGAATACACCCACCTGGTCTTTACTCTTGGCTTTTATTTAATGGTAAATCAAATTGCATTGGAGGTGCACATACAACATTGAAAACATAATGGTTTAAAAGAAAGCAGGAGGAGATTTCAGTCACCCATAACAGGAAAAACATTAAACCAATGACAGAGAGCACCAGACAAACAAATACCATTCCAGTGAGTCAATGGTGCTGCATTGTAGCATTGAAAACATAATTGTTTAAAAAACAGAAGCACTTTTCAGTCAACCATAGCAGGAAAGAAATTAAACCAATGATAAAGTGTCAAACAAACGGATGACATTCCAGTCAGTCAATGGTAAGAACATAAATTATAAATCAAAATTCCACGTCACCTAAGAGATTCGAACTCTCGCGGGGAAACCCCTGATTTTATCTTTCTAGGTATATAGATATAATAGGTTCAATTTTAATTTTTCATTAATCCAGTCAATGGACACCTTTGAAGCTCCAACCACCATTATCTTGTTTATGGATAATCTAGAAGCAAAGTGTAAGAAACCCCATAATCCCAATATTTCTTCTTTCATATTGTTTCCTTTACCACCAGCAAAATGAACTATGAATAAGTGATCTGAACTAATTTTAGGGAAAATACCAATGCCACAAAAATCATCAATAGCTGCATCATCAAAGAACTCTATTGGAGTATCATCAAAGAAGACTGGATTGAGAATGTATTCCATTTTGTCAACTTCGCAAGCCCTAGTGAGTTTTTTAATTGAAAGAAAGATTTCTGTGACTATACTGGAATCTTGTTTGTGCCAATCCTCAAATAATAATTTATTTATGTACTTCCAAATGCCCCAAATCACCAGAAAGAGAATATGTTGCATCTTTGGGTATTGAGTGAACCAAAGTAACATATTATCTTCTAAAGAAGAACATCTCCAAGATTACAGAATCTTCAGATAACTTAGGACATCTTTCCAAATGGATTGAGAAGTTTCACAGTGCACAAAAATATGTGTTGTCGTCTCTTTATCTCTGAAACAGAGACTACATATCGAAGGTCCAATTCCACCCCTTCTCCTATAATTTGCACCAGTAAGAATACAGTCCTTCAAACATAACCACGTGAAACAAATAATTTTACCTGGGATACTTAATTTCCAAATAACCTTATACCACTATCTATTTTCTTCCAAGAGGTTAATAAAATAAATTGATTGATATGCTAAATTAGCAGTTGCAGAACCCATAGCTTTGTTCCAAGACCAAAATATCTTATCACTCAAATTATTAAGAGAGATTCCACTGCTCCGCAACATTAAAATAAAGTTGCTCCATTATGTAGCCATCTCCCCTCAAAGACCAAGGTGATTAGCCTCATGCCATCCTTGTTTAGTACCAACATCATATGGGAAAGCCGACTGTGCTAAAGAGAAGATATGCAAATTGTTAAGATGTTGAATTAAATGACCCGAGAGTCTGAAAGATGCATTACCTCTGATGAAAGGATCTAACCCAAGAATGACCTATTTACCACATCCAATCAACCAAGCAATCCACTGCTTAATAATAGGCATAGAATCCATGAAAATTTTCAAGATAATAGAAGCTACTGGGAACTTATAATCATTTTTGCACAACCAAGAAGTTAGGTCGATACCTTTAAGATATTTCTTTTTTAGTATCGAATTCCTTAATCCTTTACAGAATAGACCTCTCCAACATGACTTGGCAGCCAAGGACTAGACAAACCAATATAAATTCTGAATACCCCATCCACCATTTTTCTTTGGCCTAGTGACGTTTTGCCATTTAGTTAAGTGGAAGCCTGTATTTTTTCTAGCTCCTCTCCATATGAAATTAACAATGAGGTGTTGGATCCTATGGAGGATGGAGGAAGGAATCTTGACTAGACTAAGCCAATACACAGGGAGTCTTTGTAACACAGATTTTTCTAAAATAAGCCTGCCTCCCAGAGAGAGCCAACAAAAGGACCAATTTCCAATCTTCTTCTCAACCTTTTGAATCATCCATTTCCAATCTGCCACCCTGTAGTTGTTAGGTTTTAAATAAAATCCCAGGTATTTCATACCTTTGTCATTAGTAATAAAATGTATATTGAATGCTGCCTGCAACCTTTGCTCTAGATTGGGATCTATATTTTTTGCAAGGAAGCATGACTTATGGAAATTAGCATCCATACCAGAGGCAAGACAAAAATTTGTTAAAATAGATTCAAACACCATCCAATCCTTGAATTTTCCAATTCCTAAAATGAGAACATCGTCAACAAAGAAAAGATGTGAGATTATAGTCTTAGAAGCAACTTTGAGGCCATGAAAATACCCTACTTCCACAACTGTTTTCAATAATCTACTAAAACACTCGACAACCAAAAGGAACAACAAAAGGGAGAAGGAGATACTTGATGCCAATTTGTCTTTCTTCCAGGAAGCAATGATTTTAGAGATACATTTATATACAAAGTTATAGAGGGCTATAGGCCTAAAATCATGAAAGGATTCTGGTTTGCTCACCTTGGGGATAAGGGAAAAGAAGGAAACATTGAGAGCTCGAGGAATATGACCTGTACATTTGGATTCCTCAACTGGCCTGTGAAGATCCTCCTCGATAATGTCAAAGAAATCCGGTCCCTCCCCGATAATGTCAAAGAAAACCTGAAAGATTTCCTATGTCCACCCATCCGGGCCAGGGGTTTTATCCTTTGGAATTCTACACTGCAACATTGTTATACCAATATTTTAATATTCAAATTAGAACCCTAATTCATACTTAACACACTAATAAATAAATCTACATGGAGCTTACAAAATTACAAAACCTTAGATTATTTATGAACTAAGCTTTCAATTATGACTAATTGGTTATACGGGGCCTAAGAAGTCCCTCGGATTAAATAAGTCTAGGAGGGAAGTAAACTTTGTTTCTTGGCATTATTGCAACTCCATGTGGCCAAAGCGCCAATTGCAAGGAGGGGCCCCATGAGGTCCCAATCAAGGTCAAGATCAGGACAAATTAAAAGACAGTCATCTTTTCTCGACGGATTTGGATTTGCCTACACTCAATGGCAGAGGATTATATCTCGGCGAATTTATATATAACGTATCAATTTCAAGTTATAAATCTACTGAAGATTCAAGGATCTCTAAATAACGCGCTCAAAATATTGCTGTTATAACGCGCTCAATATATGCAAACGAATTACAAGGCACAGCGTCCTCAAACATCTACAGGAAAATTGTTGGATTTCCTTTTATGTGTGTTTACCACAAAATTTTAATATTTAACATTAAAATTTTATATTTAATTAATTTTCATTGAAATTAAAGCTACATGTTCATAGGAATTTATCTAATCAACTCTAATCAACTCTGTAGTGGTTTAGTAGTTATTAAGAACAAAGTATATTTGAATTTTTATAAATGTTTTAGTGAGCTTTCAATAACAAAGCTCACATTAGTGGATGACATTATTAGTAAATTTAATAGTATAGGTTAGTGTATTTCACTCAATGGAATTAGAATTGGGCACTTATGGAACTAACCAAATACCCAATAACATTGTGACAAGTGAAGTGATGATGCCAACCACTTTGGCTACAACCAATCTCATTATAACATCATTATGCTAGTATTTTTTTTAATTTTTTTCCTTGTACACTTAAAATTGGTTTTGTTGGATTCCACCAAATGCCTTAAAACTCTACCAATCAAAATATAGGATTTTCAAAATCCTTCACAAATAATAGTAGTGTTAATTTGATGTATATATATATATATATAGAGAGAGAGAGAGAGAGATAATATGAAGGTACACACTAGTATGATTAAATTATATTCATATCGATTTGGGATTTATTTAGATGAGTTGAGAGGCATTTAAAAATTTTAAGTTTGATTTCTTTGAAATATATATATATATATATATATATATATATATATATATATATATATAAACATTGTAGGATATATGGAGCTATATGAAAAAATAGGTTTTTTTTATTTGATCTTATTTGTTTTTAAGATGCTTCAATCTATAAAATACTCAATTTTTTGGTGGTATTTTTTTAATTTTTTTTGAAAAAATTGTAACTTCACTTCCACACAAAAAGGAGGCAACTACATTTCCGTTGAAAAAATATATTGTAATTGGAATATGTGTTGTAATATATATTGTAATTGGAATATGAGTTAAGATATACATGGTTTAGTTAAAGATAAACAACCTAATTGAAATATGAGCTAAGATGGATGGTCTAACAAATATTTCAATTCTAGTATATATTATAACAAATATTTCAATTCTAGCATATATTATAGTGTAAAAGAAGATTAGACATTTTACAATTTTGAATTTTTCTAGTTATAAATTTTTTTTGTTGAAATTGTAATTTTGGATTTCTTGAAATAATTGTTTTTAATAAAAAATGCTCCAATACTTTTTAATATTTATAGTGCAACTTGATTTTGCAATGTTAATGATTGATATCTACAATTCTATTAATCCAAAATTATTCTTCTCTGATTTTAGACAAAAAATGTTGGTTTCTCTTCCCTTTATTTTGACAATGTTGGTTTCTCTTCCCTTTATTTTGACCGGCCAAAAGTGGTCAAATTTATAGAATGTTTAGACTACAACTATTCTAATTGTTGTGATATATGTGGAAAAATTATTTGGATATTAACACATATTCTAATTATTGAGATGTATGTGGACATAGCATATATTGTTCATCTTAAGATGAATAATATATATCTCAACATATTTAAATTATTGAGATAAGTGTAGAGATATGACACACACACACACACACACACACACACACACACACACACACACACACACACACTTATTCCAATTATTACTAAATCAAATTTCTTGCAAGATTGTTAAAATTATTCTATTTGTTGGGATATGTATAAAGAACTTTGCTCCTGTTAGCACTCTGTAAATCTGCTCGGCTGATAAACAAACGATAGAGGTAACTATTTCAACCAACTTTGAGACCCGAAACTAGCCTTTCGAACATGGAGATGGCTCTCTCAGGAGACTTTGTCTCGATACAAGATATGGCTTTAAAATGTCGACTAGATTTAACACTGTCAGATAATAAGTTTTGGTTCTATTGGCGCAAAGAAGTAAGACTTTGGGCTATGGGGTTGATTTAAGAAAATGATGGAAACAAATGAATCGGTGACTGAGCTTGAGAGGACAAAGGATAAGCGAGCAACAGTCTTCAGTTTTAAAGTCGTTGTGTGTGGCGAATAGAAAACACAAGAAGCAACTCTGAGCACCATTGAGGATGAATTCAGAGTTAACTTTAGAGGAAATATGTTTTGTCTAAATGTCACGAACAAGGGGTGTTGCATAGTGAATTCACAGGTTCGAAATTTCATTCTGATTTAGACAGAAAAAGATATGAATAAAGAAAACATGAAGTACATATGAAAGGAAAGGAAAACAATACATCCAACTGCTACAATTAGAATCTTTTCATCAAAGCTACATGGCTTTTGCATTAAGTTTCGATCGAACTCAAATTACATTCAATAAACGTTGTCTATACTAATTTTGCCAACCAACCTGGATTACATTGAAAAGATCAAATATATAGGCCAGGGCATCGCTTGGGCTACCCTGCTCTTCTAACTAATATCTCTAAAAACTAGGAAACTTATTGTTTTACATTAAAAGACTCTTCGCATGACGCTTTTCCAAAAATAGAAAACATATACATCTGGCTACATCATGACTGTATGTAATCCACCATGGGAATTCGGTTATCGATCAGGTCTTGTCATGAGAGAGTGATGTGTCAATGATTTCCTTTGATCAGATATCTAAACGGACAAGGGTCTGTTAGAGTCCCACTATCTACTGTAACGAATTTGATTCCTTTTACGTGCTCATTTGTTGGGGGAATGTGCGCGACAAGTGGTTGTTGATTTTCATGGCCGTTATCAAAATGACAAAATGACTTAGGGAAATGTCTCCTTCAAAATTGTCAATATTTCCTTTCTGTTTGTGGATGCAAGAACGAAATCAGCTAATCTTGTTTCTTATGTTCGCTGGCAAGAGTTGCATGGGCTTTCTCCTCGGCCGCTTCACATTCTCTGGAATGCTTTGCATACCTTTCTTATGACAACCTCTATGCCTCACATAGTTGTACGATTGTATCCCATGCCTCTCTGAGATGTCTTTTGAGCCACGTCGCATTCCCTTCGCAGCCTTGCGCTACTGACACTTCAATGGTAATCGTCGCTAGTTATTCTCTCATCTCTCTATTTTCCTGGTAAAGTTCGGTGATAACAAGTTTCACCTGCTTCAGCTACTGAGATGGCTCTTGATCATGTGTACCGGCGACATCCGTCCCCCTTGTTCTGCTCCTACTTTCTCAACTTGTACCTTCAACAGGTTCCAGCCGAACAACGCACATAAGTAATTTTTCAGCAATCGATATTTCACGTGGCTTGTCTGGGGTTCGAGTTTCCCCAACTTCCTTATTATTATTTAGCCTAACCCTTCTTCGAGATATCTGCTATTGGGGAGACATGGCTTATAATTTCTTTCCTTCCTACTCGGGTCTTTCCATTCCAGGTTCCGTGCGGTGAGATATCATCGCTTCCGTGGGTAAAGGGAAAACTCCCTTTGGATCCTTGGGGATGCTTGTTGTGATTGAGAACGAATCCCAATCTTTTTGGGGCTGGGGCCTGGCGATTCTTCTACTATGCATGCCCTTTCTTATGTTTTAGGAGGTCTTCATGGCACGACTAGTATTTATCTTGTGCGCGGTGGATCTAGCAAATGCACAAGGTTGAAAATTCGATCAACCCGGGCTTGCGAGAAAAATTACAAACAGTGCGGGACCTGGTTTCATGAATAAAATGGGTGGAGAGCATTTGAAATTTATAATAGAGTGGGAAGAAGGAGGAATCGTGCCAAAGAACACTGAATTCATGGTGACTGGATGTTTCAAATCGAATTGCAGATTTTCCATGGCACATACCTGCATGTAAAGTACATGCAGTAAGGGCTACAGGGCATACATGATACGAACGCCATGATTTTTCATTCCCTTGGCCTTCATAATGAGCTGATAATGGTTAATGCACTCATCAACGTGACTTCCATTAACTACTTGACTCAACCTGGGGTATGTAGAGACTACCTTTTAACATGACTTGACTCTCTTGGAACAACATACATGTACGATTTACGCATGTTTCGACTCTGACATCCCTTCCCGTTTCCAAGGGCCAACCAACCACTTGTTGACTTCGACCCCTTCATTGTTATGTACCTGACTTCACCTATTTTGACACATGGGGCATAACTCGACTAAAACTGACTCTAATTTAAAGAAAAATGGTGGCTCTAATAAATGGCTCCAACAAGGATGTTATCCTCAATGCGAGGTAGAAAAGAATAGTAGACGAGGTGCCTGACCACTAGGCCTTATTTAGAGTCTTCAACACTGCAATATGAAAGACAAAAAAGAACCTAACCTATCAACGCAACTTCTAAAAGACTCAGCATAAACTCAGGGTCTTCACTTCAGGCTTCAATTTTCTGCTCACCTACTGACTCAACAAAAAAAAAAACCGACTATTTACAATGACATATGACATAAATGGATTTTATTTCATTAGATAATGTTTGAGGAACCTGTTGTTTACAGGAACCCAACCAAATCCTTCTCCATTTGATCCTTCAAGAAAATAAGCGTTTCTCCCGCAATATGTGCTGACTCTAAATGGACCCATCCAAAGGTGGTCGAATTTTTCGTGCTTTTTGTTATCTTCATTTATCGCATCCCATCTCAGCACCAACTCCCCTACCTGAAACTCCTCCTACTTAGAATGCTTGTCGAAGGTTCTTTTCATCCTCTCCTGGTGGAGTTGTGATCGATTGCATACCTGTTCCCTCATCTGGTGTGTGTGAATCAAGTGATTTATTCTCCTCTGTGTGTCATCTAGCTTGGCTTCCTGTTCCTGTAGAAAATTTCTGATGAGAAACCCCAGTGTGGTAGGGAAAATTGCATATGCACTATATACAATCTGAAAACGCGACATTGAGATGGACTTATTTGTGGTAACTCAATCTTCCCACAATGCATAGATAAGATTTTTATGCCAAGATTTCTTATTGTCTTGCAGGAGTCTTTTGATGATCTTGGTTAGGATTTTATTTGAGGATTTTGCTAACCCGTTTCATTGTGGGTAGTTCGTCGTAGAATGCCCCAGAGTTATATTGTAATCCTGACAAAACTTTTCCATCCTCTTGGACTTGAATGCAACCACGTTATCCGTTATGATCTTGACAGGGCATCCAAATCTCGACAATATGTTTGTCTCTATAAATTGGATGATGACTACGTCGATAGCTTGCTTCATGGATATCGTTTCTATCCATTTCGTGAAGTTGTCAGTGGCCATGAGTATCCATTTGTGTTGCGTCAAGGATGGAGGATTTATTTCCCCTATGAAATCCAAACCCCACTGCATGAAATGTGCTTCTACTGAGACTGAATTTAGTGGAAGGGGCTGCAACTTTCTTCTCCCATCGAAAATCTGACATTCGTGGCAGCTGGACACTTCTTTGTATACGTCTGCGAAGATTGTAGGCCAATAGTAACCCGCTCTCAGGATTTTGTGCAGGATGGTTTTCCAGTAGTGGTGCCCTCCATAATCACCTTTGTGGAATTCTTCTATGGCTCGCTTCGCATCATTTTCCAGAAAACACCTCGACAACATTCCCCCAAGATCTTTCCAGTAGACTGAGTCATCCAGGATGCAGAACTTAAACGCTTTAAGATTTAGAAATATGTCCTTGGTATTTCTTACACCCGGAGGGGCTTGGAGATTCTTCAACACATAGATGATGCCTGCATACCATGGTGAATCAACAAACTTCTGAGACACATGTGCAGTCATTTCTTCCTGAGGACTTTCTGACAGATCATCAATGAAATTGATTCATACTACATCATAGTCTGACTGCGCCATTATATTCGCAAGGCCCTGACCCTTAATTAGTTTCGTAGGCTTGATCTCAAGATCGTATTCCAGCATGGCCACTTTCCACTTTCTTCTTCTCCCTTCAGGGTCAGGTTGAGTCACGATATCTTTTATTGAGTTGTTGGGCACATAAGCAATGACTTGGGAGTGCAATATGTACATCATGAACTCCTTCAAGGATTTCACTAAGGCGTATGATTTTTTTCCATAATGCCATACCTTAGTGGAGCATCCCTCAATGTCCTACTGAAATAGACTATAGGTTCCTCAAATTTCTGCTTGTCTTTCTGCATCAACACACCGACAATAGTATGCTCTGAGCCGAATGAAAATAGGATGAAATATTTCATGAAGCCTGGACTCGCTAGCACAAGAGCTCTAGTCAGCGCCACCTTGATATCTTCAACATATTTCCTAGCTTCCATATTCCACTTGATCTGATTTCCCTTCCTGAGCATGCAAGTTATGTGATTTATAATTTCTGTCGTGTTCGAGATGAATCTTTTCAAGAAGTTTACCTTTCCTGGGAAGTATTGCACTTTCTTCTTACTACCCGAAGTGCCGATTTTTAGGATTCCATGAACCCTGCTGGGGTCTATCTTAATGCCTTCTTTCAAGATAATGTGCCCCAACAACTTCCCTTCTTCCATCCCGAAATGTGATTTCTTTGGATTTAGTGATATGCCGAACTTCCTGCACTTCTAGAAAACTTTCTTCATATGCTTAGGGTGTTGTTTGTTATAGGCAGAGTATACCATGATGTCATCCAGATAGATCACAATGAACTTGTCCTTCTCATCGGCAAACACGATGTCCATTTCCCTCTGTAAAGTGGCTCCAACATTCATGAAGCCGAAAGGCATCTTGGCGTACATGAACTTCCCCCAAGGAGTCGTGAAAACCATTTTTTCTCTATCGTCTGGGTGTACCATGATCTGATTATTCCTCGAAAAACCGTCCAGCATGGACATCTTCTGGGACCCCACCACCTTTTGCATGATATAGCCCATTTTCGGGAGAGGGTAGTGGTCCTTTAGGGACACTTTGTTCAAGTTTTAGAAGTCCACACACAGTCTTATTTCGCCGCTCTTCTTTCTTACAGGTACCAATTTAGCTACCCATTTCGAGAATCTTAAAGAAACGATAATCTTAGCTTCGAACAATTTATTTCCCTCTTTTTTCGATCAACGATAGTAGTAGGGGATTTATTCGTCTCATCTTTTGTTTGAAAGGCTTCTGGTATTCTTTGAGAGGGATAACATGATGGATTACTTTAGTTTCATACACCTTCAAATCATAAAATCTCCACGTGAAAACATCGAGGAAATCCTTCATGAGCTTGACGTAGTCCTGCTTGACCTCTAGACTGAGCGTTTTCAATAATTTGATTACTTTCGGGTTCTCCTCAGTCTCGATGTTGTAGTCTTCGACATCCTCTTCGTTTGCAATGATCTTGGGATTCTTGTTCATGTCATTTTCGTCGAAATTTTTTTCCAGCGGCACTAACCCCTTTGGGATGATGTTATTTTTCAGTTGTTCTATGTCCCTTCTAGCTCTCTGGTTATGGAAAGGGTTGTCATTATTGCGTGCATCTGCTCTCCCATCTTCGTCGCAACAACATTCATCGTCAATGTTTGTGTTAGCGAAATCGTCACTCATTTGGACAAACCTCTCCACCTGCTTGTCGTCTTCAAACACCTCCTAGTATTTGATATTATCAGGCACTTTCGACCTGTGTTTGACTTCAATATCGTATTTATTGTTTGGAAAAATGGGGATTTTAAAAAATGAGGGTGAGGTGGCCAACTCATCAGTGATATGATTTTTCTCTCTTGGGATAGTAGATAGGTCATACTCTGAAAATTGTTCGAGGAGGTCCAGTGCTAAGTTTCTATATGCTCTCAGCCTCGGTTGTTTTGTGATATATGCCTTTAACCTCGTTTATGACTAGTTCAGAGTCTCCACGCACTGCTATCCTCTTTGCGCCTAATTCTTTCAACACGATTAGGCCCAAAAATAGTGCCTCATATCCGAAAATGTTGTTTGTGCATTCAATCGTGAGCTTGTATGAGCCCAACTTTGTGCCCACTTCAGGGGGGATTACCCATACGCCGAAACCTTCTCCTTCCTTTCTAACAATACCATCGAAACTCATGTTCCACATCTCGTTTTCCACACGGTCTTTTGGGTCGGTGCACTCTGCTTCTTCACGCGCGGTTTCCTCATCAACTCTCATGATGGTTGTCGACTCTTCCTCTTCAAAACTTAGGTCATTGTAGAATATAGAAGAACCAACCTCAGTTTCGATGGAGTATATGGGGTGGTTGTTTGGCTACATTTTGCTTCTTGCCATGTATTTCAGAAACACTTCTCTGTAAAACCGTATGTCTTGGACAAATATAGGAATGGTGGCGTATGGCATGTCCATTTGTAGCGCCCCTTTTAACTTCGCAGCCCACAATTTGGACAACAACATGCCAAAATTAGGGGGTATGTCTGCCGCGACCATATCCATAACCATGTTCATCGAAGGAATTTGGGTCAATGACACAACCAAGTCCTTGATGAGACCCAAGCACTTGAATTTCCTCGAATCAAAAGAGAAAAGGTCCTTATAGGGCCTAGTGATATCCAAACCCAATTCATCCATGATCACCTTTGGCATGAAGTTGTGCGACGCCCCGGAATCCAACATGGCATTATGCAGGGTCATGGCATGAACCTTTAGACTGACGTAGAATGGAGGTACATCCTTAGTATCACTTGTCTCCTGAATACGTGGACCAAATAGATTAGCATAGTGATCGTCTTGGACATTCAAAGTATCGAGGGTCGCTCCCATTTTCATCATTTTAATAATATGCTCCCAATACTTGCCCTTTCTGGTAATTTCATTGAACGGGACAAGGATTTTGATTTTAGCCATTTCATGCTCAAATTTAAAAGGGGGACGGACTTTATCTTCCTCTTTTCCACCCGCTTCTTGACTTGCTTTTGATGTTTTCTTCGGGGCCACCTCTTTCGACTTTACCTTCTCTATCGCATCCTTGGTCATGATGTTCGGCCTCGGTCAGCTTGCAGAAGGCCTGTCCACCGGAGGTTTCCTTATGGGATTTGTTTGTTGAGGCTCGGTAGACGCTTCCTTGCTCCTGAGGTTATATTTCTTCTGAAACTTCATGATGGCGTTCTGATAACCTTTTCTGAACTCTTCCATTTCCTAGGACAGTGTGTCATAAGTTTCCCAAATCCATGCATCGTCTGTATCCAGCATAAAATTGTCATTTCTTCTCATGTATCAATCATGTTCACTCTTTGTCAAAAGCACGCACGGGTTCTTGTCATCACAACAATGCATTTGGTCTTCGAACATCTGATCAAAGTCTTCATTCGCGTAGTTGTTTTGGAATGGAGGCCTTGTCTACTGGTCACCTTGATCTCTCTGCTCCCTTTGTTTCCTTTGTCTGATCTGAGCAACTTGACCCCTCCTGAGGTTTTGATTCCTAGGATGGGGGTCATGCTATTCCTGGGCAGTAGGCCTGTTTCCCATGGACATTTTCTCCATTAGCTTCTCCATGGTTCTCATCATTAAGTCAAATTTGTTGTCTGTGGACTCGACGTTGATGGCTGCGCATCTCCTTGGGGATTCTTATCGCCTATGTTAAATCTTTCTTTAATATTCATCGATGCCATCATATTTACCTCGACTTCGCTCACATTGCTCATTATCACGTCTAGATTTGATGATCTTCTTTCTCTCAACAGCAAGGTGAAATCATTGTTGAAGGAGTCAGTGTATCACAACTGCGTAGCCTTGGGAGGTGTTTGGACTTCTGCAGGAATCGAGTTATAAACCTTCATGAAACGGGTTGAGAATTATTGCACCGTCTCCTCCGATGCCTTCTTCATATTATTGTACTGCGTTGACAACTACAATGAGGTTCTGCTTGTCTCCCCATCTACTAATGAAAGACATTTCGAATGCGGTGAAGTCTCGAATGCTTGCAGCCGGGAGGGATTTGAACCACTTCCTCACCTCCCCCGCAAAAATCTGTGTGAACAACCTCATTTTTGTGTCTACATAGTCTACGTCTTCTAGGTCGACGAAATCATTGAAACAATCCAGATGATTTTGGGATTAAACGTTCCCTTCAACATCGTAGAGATTAATCCTCTAGCTGTAATTCTGGGGAAAATCATGTAGTTGGGTTGGCAGAATGAGGGGTGTGAATCTGGAGGCCATGGCTCTAGGAGGGTTTTGGATTTGAGGGAAATTATTAGACAATAGGGCTTGGAATTTCTTCTGGTCGAAAACTATCTCATCCAAGATGGTTTCCGACTTACACCTGAACAGGGTTTTCTCAAACAATGAGTCAAACTCAAGGTTGTCAATGATTTGCACATCGTCTTTTGGTAAGGAAAAACTTATGTTCAGATAATAGAACGGGTCCAACACTTTCTCTCTAGTCCTGCGCATAATTTTCTCGGGGTTGTACATAGGCTCTGCAGGGATTAGGTTAGGATTTTCTCTGGTATAGATCGTCTTCAAAGCTATGGTTCCTGAGCTTTGATACTTGGAGCTACTGGACTTTTTGACTGGAATCGCTAGGGTAAAGGTTTCAACCAGTATATATGTTTGTCCATTTGTTACCCTCAGGGGTCAAACTACAACATTAGTCGTTCTCCCAGGGAAAATCTATTCAATTTCGTCCTTGACAACGACGCCAGAATGTTAGCATTGTGTAAATCTTCTCGACTAATAAACAGATGATAGAGGTAACTATTTCAACCAACTTTGAGACCCAAAACTATCCTTTCGGACCTAGAGAGGGCTCTCTCGGGATACTTTGTCTTGATACAAGATATGGATTTAAAATGTCGTCTATATTTAACATTGTTGGATAGTACGTTTTGGTTCTATTGGTGCAAACAAGTAAGAATTTGGGCTATGGGGTCGATTTAAGAAAAAAAAGGAAACAAATGACTCGATGAATGAGCTTGAGAGGACAAAGGATAAGAGAGAAAAAATCTTCAGTTTTAAAATCGTTGTGTGTGGCGAATAGAAAACACAGGAAGCAACTCAGACCACCTCTGAGGATGAATTCAGAGTTAACTTTAGAGGAAATACGTTTTTTCTAAATAGCGCGAACAAGGGGCGTTGTACAACGAATCCGCAGGTTCAAATTTTTGTTCCGATTTAGGGAGAAAAAGATATGAATAAAGAAAATAGGAAGTGCATACGCAAGGACACGAAAACAATGCATCCAACTGCTACAATTAGAATCTTTTCATCAAAGCTACAAGAATTTTTCATTAAGTTTCGATCGAACTCAAATTACATTCAATAGACGTTAGTATATACTAATTTTTCCAACCAACCTAGCTTACATTGAAAAGATCAAATATATAGGCCAGGACGCCGCTTGGGCTACCTTGCTCTTCTAACTAATATCTCTAAAAACTAGGAAACTGACTGTTCTGCGTTAAAAGACTCTTCGCATGACGTTTTCCAAAAATAGACAATAGATACATCTGCCTACATCATGATTGTTTGTAATCCACCACGAGAATTCGGTTATCGATCAGGTCTCGTCATGAGAGAGTGATGTGTCAATGCTTTCCTTCGATCAAATATTTGAACGGACAAGTGTCTGTCAGAGTCCCATTATCTGTTGTAATGACTTTGATTCTTGTCGCATGCTCATTTGCTGAGGGAATGTGTGCGGTAAGTGGCTGCTGATTTTCATGGCCATTATCAAAATGAAAAAATTTATTAGGGCAATGTCTCCTTCAAAACTGTGAAGATTTTCTTTCTGTTTGTGGATGCATGAACGAAGTCAGCTAATATTGTTTCTTCTGTTTGCTAGTGAGAGTTGCGCGGGCTTTCTCCTCGGCCACTTTACATTCTATGGAATGCTTTGCATACCTTTCTTCTGACATCCTCTGTGCCTTGCACATCTATACGATTGTATCCTGCGCCTCTATGAGCTGTCTTTTGAGCCATGTCATGTTCCCTTCACGACCTTGTGTTGTTGACAATTCAATGCTCTTCATCGCCTTCCTGTTGTTCAACATTTTAAAGTTTTTGGTTCTCCATGTTATGTGTTAATTCCTAAACAACAACGCGACAAATTGGGTGCAAGAAGTCGCAAATGTATTTTCTTTGGGTATTCTAATACCTCCAGAGCTTATCGATTGTATGATGAGGAAAACAAGAAATTTGTTATTTCAAGAGATGTTATTTTTCTTGAATTTGCTAAAGATGCTTCTACTATTGATAGGAAACTCAATCATTTGGATAGATTCTCTTCCAAGAAGTTTTATTATGAATGGGATAATGATCTCCCACATCCTGGAGGGGGGATTCATATTCTAGACCAGTCTGTGGATTTTCCTTCAACAACACCAGAGAATGAGACCACATCAAAGAATGAAGAAAAATTAATTGATAGCAATGTTTTTGATGATAATAATGTTTCTGTAGAAGAACAATTGGTTGATAATAATGTTYCTAYTRAGGAAAAATTGGAGGATAATAATGGTYAWGAAGAACCTATTTCAAACACTCTTGAAACTGAACAAACATTGCAGCAATCAGTAYRYAGATCAACACGAACCAAGACAATGCCAAAAAGGTTTGATGAATTTGAGTTGAACTTTTCTGTTGTTAATGAACCTACTACTTTTGAAGAAGCCACTAGTTGTAATGAATGGAAAGCTACAATGCAAAAAGAGTATGATGCTCTTATTAAAAATGGCACTTGGAGGTTGGTGGATCCTCCTATTGGAATCAAAGCAATTGGTAGTAAGTGGATTTATAAAAGTAAATATAAAGCCGATAGTTCTCTTGATAAGCACAAAGCAAGACTTGTAGCAAAGGGGTATGCACAAAAATAAGGTATTGATTATACAGAAACATTTTCTCCTACAACGAAATGGGGCACTATTAAAACCTTATTTTCTCTTGCAACTCAAAAAGGATGGAAAATACATCACATGGATGTAAAAACTACCTTCTTAAATGGAGATTTAAAAGAAGATGTTTATATGTTGCAGCCAAAGGGTTTTTCTGTTAAAGGAAAATAACATAAAGTATGCAAATTGATAAAATCATTGTATGGTTTAAAACAAGCACCTCGTGCTTGGTATGAAAAGTTAACTGAACATCTTCTCAAGTTGAATTATAAGCATTTCAATCTAGAT
>ML784669.1:490473-505143 GCA_009831015.1 Picea engelmannii
ATATTGTAATTGGAATATGAGTTAAGATATACATGGTTTAGTTAAAGATAAACAACCTAATTGAAATATGAGCTAAGATGGATGGTCTAACAAATATTTCAATTCTAGTATATATTATAACAAATATTTCAATTCTAGCATATCTTATAGTGTAAAAGAAGATTAGACATTTTACAATTTTGAATTTTTCTAGTTATAAATTTTTTGTTGAAATTGTAATTTTGGATTTGTTAAAATAATTGTTTTTAATAAAAAATGCTCCAATACTTTTTAATATTTATAGTGCAACTTGATTTTGCAATGTTAATGATTGATATCTACAATTCTATCAATTCAAAATTATTCTTGTCTGATTTTAGACAAAAAAATGTTGGTTTCTCTTCCCTTTATTTTGACAATGTTGGTTTCTCTTCCCTTTATTTTGACCGGCCAAAAGAGGTCAAATTTATAGAATGTTTAGACTACAACTATTCCAATTGTTCTGATATATGTGGAGAAATTATTTGGATATTAACACATATTCTAATTATTGAGATGTATGTGGACATAGCATATATTGTTCATCTTAAGATGAATAATATATATCTCAACATATTTAAATTATTGAGATAAGTGTAGAGATATGACACACACACACACACACACACACACACACACACACACACACACACACACTTATTCCAATTATTACTATATCAAAGTTCTTGCAAGATTGTTAAAATTATTCTATTTGTTGGGATATGTATAAAGAACTTTTCTCCTGTTAGCACTCTATAAATCTGCTCGGCTGAAAAACAAACGACAGAGGTAACTATTTCAACTAACTTTGAGACCCGAAACTAGCCTTTCGAACATGGAGAGGGATCTCTCAGGAGATATGGCTTTAAAATGTCGGCTAGATTTAACACTGTTGGATAATAAGTTTTGGTTCTATTGGTGCAAAGGAGTAAGACTTTGGGCTATGGGGTCGATTTAAGAAAATGATGGAAACAAATGAATCGGTGACTGAGCTTGAGAGGACAAAGGATAAGCGAGCAACTGTCTTCAGTTTTAAAGTTGTTGTGTGTGGCGAATAGAAAACACAAGAAGCAACTCGGAGCACCATTGAGGATGAATTCAGAGTTAACTTTAGAGGAAATATGTTTTGTCTAAATGTCACGAACAAGGGGTGTTGCACAGCGAATCCACAGGTTCGAAATTTCATTCCGATTTAGACAGAAAAAGATATGAATAAAGAAAACATGAAGTACATATGCAAGGAAAGGAAAAAAATACATCCAACTGCTACAATTAGAATCTTTTCATCAAAGCTACATGGCTTTTGCATTAAGTTTCGATCCAACTCAAATTACATTCAATAAACGTTGTCTATACTAATTTTTCCAACCAACCTGGATTACATTAAAAAGATCAAATATATAGGCTAGGGCGTCGCTTGGGCTACCCAGCTCTTCTAACTAATATCTCTAAAAACTAGGAAACTTACTGTTTTGCGTTAAAAGACTCTTCGCATGACGCTTTTCCAAAAATAGACAACATATACATCTGGCTACATCATGACTGTTTGTAATTCGCCATGGGAATTTGGTTATCGATCAGGTCTTGTCATGAGAGAGTGATGTGTCAATGCTTTCCTCTGATCAGATATCTGAACAGACAAGTGTCTATTAGAGTCCCACTATCTACTGTAATGACTTTGATTCCTTTTGCGCGTTCATTTGCTGGGGGAATGTGCACGACAAGTGGCTGTTGATTTTCATGGCCGTTATCATAATGAAAAAATGACTTAGGGCAATGTCTCCTTCAAAATTGTCAATATTTCCTTTCTGTTTGCGGATGCAAGAATGAAGTCAGCTAATCTTGTTTCTTGTGTTCGCTGGCAAGAGTTGCACGGGCTTTCTCCTCGGCCACTTCACTTTCTCTGGAATGCTTTGCATACCTTTCTTCTGACAGCCTTTGTGCCTCACATAGCTGTACGATTGTATCCCGTGCCTCTCTAAGATGTCTTTTGAGCCATGTTGCATTCCCTTCACGGCCTTGCGCTACCAACACTTCAATGGTATTCGTCGCTAGCTTTTGTCTCAGCTCTCTATTTTCCTGGTAAAGTTCGACGATAACAAGTTTCACCTGCTTCAGCTGCTGAAATGGTTCTTTATCATTTGTACCTGTGACATCTGTCCCCCTCGTTCTGCTCCTACTTTCTCAACTTGTACCTTCAACAGGTTCCAGCCAA
Organism: Picea engelmannii; assembly: GCA_009831015.1. Lineage (NCBI taxonomy): Eukaryota > Viridiplantae > Streptophyta > Pinopsida > Pinales > Pinaceae > Picea > Picea engelmannii. Next base: position 492,707 of record ML784669.1, read on the forward strand.
ACAACGCACATAAGTAATTTTTCAGCAACTGATTGCACGTGGCTCGTTTGGGGTTCGAGTTTCCCCAACTTCCTTATTATTCTTTAGCCTAACCCTTCTTCGACATATCTTCTATTGGGGAGGCATGGCTTATAATGTCTTTCCTTCCTGCTCGGGTCTTTCCATTCCAGGTTCCGTGCGGTGAGATATAATCACTTCTGTGGATAAAGGGAAAACTCCCTTTGGATCCTTGTGGATGCTTGTTGTGATTGAGAACGAATCCTGATCTTTTTGTGGCTGGGGCCTGGCGATTCTTCTACTATGCATGACCTTTCTTATGTTTTGGGAGGTCTCCATGGCGTGACTAGTATTTATCTTATGCACGGTGGATCTAGCAAATGCACAAGGTGGAAAATTTGATCAACCCGGGCTTGCGAGAAAAATTACAAACAATGCGGGACATAGTTTCATGAATAAAATGGGTGCAGAGCATTTGAAATTTATAACAGAGGGGGGAAAAGGAGGAATCGTTCCAAAGAACACTGAATTCATGGTGACTGGATGTTTCAAATCGAATTGCAAATTTTCCATGGCACATCCCCGCGTGTAAAGTACATGCGGTAAGGGCTACAGGGCATACATGATACAAACGCCATGAATTTTCATTCCCTTGGCCTTCATAATGAGCTGATAATGGTTAATGCACTCATCGACGCGACTTCCATTAACTACTTGATTCAACCTGGGGTATGTAGAGACTACCTTTTAACATGACTTGACTCTCTTGGAACAACATACATGTACGATTTACTCATGTTTCGACTCTGACTAGTAGACGAGGTTCCTGACCACTACGCCTTATTTAGACTCTTCAGCACTGCAATATGAAAGACAAAATAGAACCTAACCTATCGACGCAACTTCTAAAATACTCAGCATAAACTCAGGGTCTTCACTTTAGGCTTCAATTTTTTGCTAACCTACTAACTCGACAAAAAAAGTAAAACGACTATTTACAATGACATATGACATAAACGGATTTTATTTCATCAGATAATGTTTGAGGAACCTCTTGTTTACAGGCCCCCAACCAAAGCATTGTCCATTTGATCCTTCTAGAAAATAAGCGTTGCTCCCGCAATACGTGCTGACTCTAAATGGACCCATCCAAAGGTGGTCGAATTTTTTGTGCTTTCCGGTATCTTCATTTATCGCATCCCATCTCAGCACCAACTCCCCTACCTAAAACTCCTCCTATGTAGAATGCTTGTCGAAGGTTCTCTTCATCCTCTCCTGGTGGAGTTTTGATCGATTGTATACCTGTTCCCTCATCTGCTATGTGTGAATCAAGTGATTTATTCTCCTCTATGTGTCATCTAGCTTGGCCTCCTATTACTGTAGAAAATTTTTGACGAGAAACCCCAGTGTGGTAGGGAAAATTGCATGTGCACTGTATACAATCTGAAAAGGTGATGTTGAGATGGACTTAGTTGTGGTAACTCGCTCTTCCCACAATGCATAGATAAGATTTTTATGCCAAGATTTCTTATTGTCTTGCAGGAGTCTTTTGATGATCTTGGTTAGGATTTTATTTGAGGATTCTGCTAACCCGTTTCCTTGTGGGTAGTACGTCGTAGAATTGCCCAGAGTTATATTGTAATCCTGACAAAACTTTTCCATCCTCTTGGACTTGAATTCAACCATGTTATCCGTTATGATCTTGACGGGGCATCCAAATCTCGACAATATGTTTGTCTCTATAAATTGGATGATGACTGCGCCGGTAGCTTGCTTCATGGAGATTGCTTCTATCCATTTCGTGAAGTAGTCAGTGGCCATGAGTATCCATTTGTGTTGCGCTGAGGATGGAGGATTTATTTCCCCTATGAAATCCAAACCCCACTGCATGAAAGGTGCTTCTACTGAGATCGACTTTAGTGGAAGGGGATGCAACTTTCTTCTCCCATCGAAAATCTGACATTCATGGTAGCTGGAAACTTCTTTGTATACGTCTACGAAGATTGTAGGCCAATAGTAACATGCTCTCATGATTTTGTGTGCGATGGTTTTCCAGTAGTGGTGCCATCCATAATCACCTTTGTGGAATTCTTCTATGTCTCGCTTCACATCATTTTCCAGCAAACACCTCGACAACATTCCCCCAAGATCTTTCCAGTAGACTAAGTCATCCAGGATGCAGAAATTAACCGCTTTAAGCTTTAGAAATATTTCATTGGTCTTACTTACACCCGGAGGGGCTTGGAGATTCTTCAACACATAGATGATGCCTGCATACCATGATGAATCGATGAACTTCTGAGACACATGTGCAGTCATTTCTTCCTGATGACTTTTTGACAGAACATCAATGAAATTGATTCCTACTGCATCGCAGTTCGACTGCGCCATTATCTTCGCAAGGCCCTGACCCTTAATTGGTTTCATAGGCTTGATCTCAAGATCGTTTTCTAGCATGGCCACTTTCCACTTTCTTCATCTCCCTTCAGGGTCAGGTTGAGTCAGGATATCCTTTACTGAGTTGTTGGGCACATAAACGATGACATCGGAGTGTAATATGTACATCATGAACTCCTTCAAGAATTTCACTAAGGCATATGATTTTTTTTCCATAATGTGGTACCTTAGTGGAGCATCCCTCAATGTCCTGCTGAAATAGACTATAGGTTTCTCAAATTTCTGCTCGTCTTTCTGCAACAACACACCGACAATAGTATGCTCTGAGGCGAATGAAAATAGGATGAAATATTTCATGAAGCCTGGACTGGCTAGCACATGAGCTCTAGTTAGAGCCACCTTGATATCTTCAACATATTTCCTAGCTTCCGTATTCCACTTGATCTCATTTCCCTTCCTGAGAATGCAAGTTATGTGATTTATAATTTCTGTGGTGTTCGAGATGAATCTTCTCAAGAAGTTTACCTTTCCCGAGAGGTATTGGACTTCCTTCTTACTGCCCGGAGTGCCGATTTTTAGGATTCCATGAACCCTACTGGGGTCTATCTTAATGCCTTCTTTCAAGATAATGTTCCCCAACAACTTCCCTTCTTCCATCCTGAAATGTGATTTCTTTGGATTTAGCGATATGACGAACTTCCTGCACTTCTAGAAAAATTTCTTCAGATGCTCAGGGTGTTGTTCGTCGGAGGCAGAGTATACCATGATGTTTTCCAGATAGATCACAATGAATTTTTCCTTCTTGTCGGAAAACACGATGTCCATTTCCCTCTGTAAAGTGGCTCCGACATTCATGAGGCTGAAAGGCATCTTGGCGTACATGAACGTCCCCCAAGGAGTCATGAAAGCCATTTTTTCTCTGTCATCTGGGTGGACCATGATCTGATTATACCTCGAAAATTTTTCCAGCATGGACATCTTCTGGGACCCCACAACCTTTTGCATGATATAGTCCATTTTTGGGAGAGGGTAGTGGTCCTTTAGGGACACTTTGTTCAAGTTTTAGAAGTCCACACACATTCTTATTTTGCCGCTCTTCTTTCTTATAGGTATCAATTTAGCTACCCATTTTGAGAATCTTAAAGAAACGATAATCTTAGCTTCGAACAATTTATTTACCTCTTTTTTCGATCAATGATAGTAGCATGGGATTTATTCGTCTCAGTTTTTGTTTGAAAGGCTTCTAGTCTTCTTTGAGAGGGATAACATGATGGATTACTTTAGTTTCATACACCTTCAAATCGCCATATCTCCACGCAAAAACATCGAGGAAATCCTTTATGAGATTGACGTAGTCCTGCTTGACCTCTAGACTGAGCATTTTCAATAATTTGATTACTTTCGGGTTCTCCTCAGTCCTGATATTGTAGTCTTCGACATCCTCTTCGTTTGCAATGATCTTGGGATTCCTATCCACATCATTTTCTTCGAAAACTTTTCCAGCGAAACTAACCCCTTTGGGATGATGTTATTTTTCAGTTGTACTATGTCCCTTATAGCTCTCTGGTTTTGGAAAGGGTCGTCATTATTGCGCACATCTGCTCTCCCATCTTCGTCGCAACAACATTCAACGTCAATGTTTGTGTTAGCGAAATCGTCGCTCATTTGGACAAACCTCTCCACATGCTTGTCATATTCAAACACCTCCCAGTATTTGATATTATTAGGCACTTCCGACCTGTGTTTGACTTCAATATCGTATTTATTGTTTGGAAAAATGGGGATCTTAAAAACTGAGGCTAAGGTGGCCAACTCATCAGTGATATGATTTTTCTCCCTTGGGATAGTAGATAGGTCATACTCTGAAAATTCTTCGAGGAGGTACAACGCTAAGTTTCTATACGCTCTCAGCCTCGGGTGTTTTGTGATATATGCCTTTAACCTCATTTATGACTAGTTCAGAGTCTCCATGCACTGCTATCCTCTTTGCGCCTAATTCTTTCAACACCTTTAGGCCCAGAAATAGTGCCTCATATTCGACAATGTTGTTTGTGCATTCGATCGTGAGGTTGTATTAGCACAACTTTGTGCCCACTTTAGGGGGGATTACCCATACACCGAAACCTTCTCCTTCCTTGCTAACAATACCATCGAAAATCATGTTCCACATCTCATTTTCCACATGGTTTTTTGGGTTGGTGCACTCTGCTTCTTCCCACGTGGTTTCCTCATCGTCTGTCATGATGGTTGTCAACTCTGCCTCTTCAAAACTCAGGTCATTGTAGAATATAGAAGAACCAACCTCAGTTTTGATGGAGTATATGGGGTGGTTGTTTGGCTACATTTTGTTGCTTGCCATGTATTTCAGCAACACTTCTCTGTAAAACCGTATGTCTTGGTGAAAGATATGAATGGTGGCGTATGACATGTCCATTTGTAGGGCCCCTTTTAACTTCGCAGCCCACAATCTGCACAACAACATGCCAAAATTAGGGGGTATGTCTACCACGACCATGTCCATAACCATGTTAATCGAAGGAATTTGGGTCAATGACATGACCAAGTCCTTGATGAGACCCAAGCACTTGAATTTCCTCGAATCAAAAGAGAAAAGGTCCTTATAGGGCCTAGTGATATCCAAACCCAATTCATCCATGATCACCTTTGGCATGAGGTTGTGCGACACGCTGGAATCCAACATGGCATTATGTAGGGTCATGCCATGAACCTTTAGACTGACGTAGAATGGAGGTACATACTTAGTATCACTTGTCTCCTTAACACATGGACCAAATAGATTAGCAAGGTGATCGTCTTGGACATTCAAAGTATTGAGGGTCGCTCCCATTTTCATCATTTTAATAATCTGCTCTTGATACTTTCCCTTTCTGATAATTTCATTGAACGGGATAGAGATTTTGATTTTATCCATTTCATGCTCAAATTTAAAAGGGGGAAAGACTTTATCTGCCTCTTTTCCACCCTCTTCTTGACTTGCTTCTGATGTTTTCTTCGGGGCCTCCTCTTTTGACTTTGCCTTCTCTGTCGCATCCTTGGTCATGCTGTCTGGCCTCGGTCGGCTTGTGGAAGGGGTGTCCACCGAAGATTTCCTTATGGGATTTGTTTGTTGAGGCTCGATAGAGGCTTCCTTGATCCTGAGTTTATATTTCTTTTGAAACTTGATGATGACATTCTGATAACCTTTTCTGAACTCTTCCATTTCCTAGGACAGAGTGTCATCAGTTTCCCAAATCCATGCATCGTCTGTATCCAACATAAAATTGTCATTTCTTCTCATGTATCGATCATGTTCACTCTTTGTCAAAAACACGCATGGGTTCTTGTCATCACAACAATGCATTTGGTCTTCGAACATCTGATCGAAGTCTTCATTCACATAGTTGTTTTGGAATGGAGGCCTTGTCTACTGGTCGCCTTGATGTCTCTACTCCCTTTGTTTCCTTTGTCTGATTTGAGCAAGTTGACCCCTCCTGAGTTTTTGATTCCTGGGCTGGGCGTCATGCTATTCCTGGGCAGCAGGTCTGTTTCCCATGGACATTTTCTCCATTAGCTTCTCCATGGTTCTCATCATTAAGTTAAATTTGTTGTCTGTGGACTCGACGTTGATGGCTGCGCATCTCCTTGGGGATTCTTCTCGCCTCTATTGAATCTTTGTTTAATCTTCATCGATGCCATCATATTTACCTCGACTTTGATCGCATTGCTCATTATCGTGTCTAGATTTGATGATCTTCTTTCTCTCAACAGCAAGGCGAAATCATTGTCGAAGGAGTCGATGTATTGCAACTGCGTAGCCCTGGGAGGTGGTTGGACTTCTGCAGGAATCGAGTTATAAACCTTCATGAAACGAGCTGAGAATTCTTGCACCATCTCATTTGGCTCCTTCTTCATATTATTGTACTGCATTGACTACTGCAATGAGGTTCTGCTTGTCTCCCCATCTAGTAATGAAAAATGTTTTGAACGCGATGAAGTCTCGAATGCTTGCAACCGGGAGGGCTTTGAACCACTTCCTCACCTCCCCCGCAAAAATATTCTTGAACAACCTAATTTTTGTGTCTGCATAGTCTATGTCTTCTAGGTCGACGAAATCATTGAAACAATCCAGATGATTTTGGGATGAAACATTCCCTTAAACATCGTAGAGATTAATCCTCTAGCTGTAATTCTGGGGAAAATCATGTAGTTGGGTTGGCAGAATGAGGGATGTGAATTTGGAGGCCATGGCTCTAGGAGCATTTGGGATTTGAGGGATATTATTAGACACTAGGGCTTGGAATTTCTTCTAGTTGAAAACTATCTCATCCAAGATGGTTTCTGACATAGACTCGAACGAGGTTTTCTCAAACAATGCGTCAAACTCAAGGTTGTCAATGATTTGCACCCCGTCTTTTGGTAAGGAAAAAATTATATTCAGGTAATAGAACGGGTCCAACACTTTCTCTCTAGTCCTACCCATAATTTTCTCGGGGTTGTACATAGGCTCTGCAGGGATTAGGTCAGGATTTTCTCTGGTATAGATCGTCTTCAAAGATAGGGTTCCTGAGCTTTGCTACTTGGAGCTACTAGACTTTTTGATTGGAGTCACTAGGGTAAAGGTTTCAACCAGTATAGATGTTTTTCCCTTTGTTACCCTCAGGGGTCAAACTACAACGTTAGTCGTTCTCCCAGGAAAAATCTATTCAATTTCGTCCTCGACAACGACGCCAGAATGTTAGCACTGTGTAAATCTTCTCGACTAATAAACAGATGATAGAGGTAACTATTTCAACCAACTTTGAGACCCAAAACTATCCTTTCGGACCTAGAGAGGGCTCTCTCGGGAGACTTTGTCTCGATACAAGATATGGCTTTAAAATGTCGGCTATATTTAACACGGTTCGATAGTACATTTTTGTTCTATTGGTGCAAACGAGTAAGACTTTGGGCTATGGGGTCGATTTAAGAAAATGATGGAAAAAAATGACTCGATCAATGATCTTGAGAGGACAAAGGATAAGAGAGAAACAATCTTCAGTTTTAAAATCGTTGCGTGTGGCGAATATAAAACACAGGAAGCAACTCAGACCACCTTTGAGGATGAAATCAGAGTTAACTTTAGAGGAAATACGTTTTGTCTAAATGGCGCGAACAAGGGGCGCTGTGCAGTGAATACATAGGTTCAAAGTTTTGTTCCAATGTAGATAGAAAAAGATATGAATAAAGAAAACAGGAAGTGCATACGCAAGGACACAAAAACAATACATCCAACTACTACAATTAGAATCTTTTCATCAAAGATACAAGAATTATTCATTAAGTTTCGATCGAACTCAAATTACATTCAATAGATGTTATCTATACTAATTTTTCCAACCAACCTCACTTACATTGAAAATATCAAATATATAAGCCAGGACGCCGCTTGGGCTACCTTGCTCTTCTAACTAATATCTCTAAAAACTAGGAAACTGTATGTTCTACATTAAAAGACTCTTCGCATGACGTTTTCCAAAAATAGACAATAGATACATCTGGCTACATCATGATTGTTTGTAATCCGCCATGGGAATTCGGTTATCGATCAAGTCTCGTCATGAGAGAGTGATGTGTCAATGCTTTCCTTCGATCAAATATCTGAACGGACAAGTGTCTGTCAGAGTCCCATTATTTGTTGTAATGACTTTGATTCTTATCACGCGCTCATTTGCTGGGGGAATGTGTGCGGTAAGTGGTTGTTGATTTTCATGGCCATTATCAAAATGACAAAATTTATTAGGGCAATGTCTCCTTCAAAACTGTGAAGATTTTCTTTCTGTTCGTGGATGCATGAACGAAGTCAGCTAATATTGTTTCTTCTGTTTGCTAGTGAGAGCTGCGCGGGCTTTCTCCTCGGCCGCTTTACATTCTCTAGAATGCTTTGCATACATTTCTTCTGACATCCTTTGTGCCTTTCACATATATACGATTGTATCCTGCGCCTCTATGAGTTGTCTTTTGAGCCATGTCATGTTCCCTTCACGACCTTGCATTGCTGACACTTCAATGGTCTTCATCACTAGTTGTTGTCTCAACTCTCTATTTTCCTGGTAAAGTTCAGCGATAGCTAGTTTTACTTGTTTCAGCTGATGAGATGGATCTTGATCATTTTTCAAGGATAAGACCCCCTACGAGGCTTGGAGCGGCCTCAAACCAGAAGTGACCCACTTTCGCATTTTTGGTTCTCATGCATTGGCCCGCATTCCCTCTAAAAAGAGGAACGCACTTGATCCACAGAGCACTGAGTGCATTTTTGTTGGATAACCTGATGGTGTGAAGGGATATCGGCTTATTGATATTTCCTCGGACCGGCTCATCATTGAGAGTAGTGTCCAATTGGAGGAAAGTGTCTTGCATGTACCTCAGCAGTCACATGCAGACACCTTCACTCTTCCACCTATCCGAGATGATGAGCATGCACATGCTGACTCTCCTTCAGATGAGAGTTCTAATTCAAAGGACTTAGATGATTTAGATTAAGATTCAATACAATTATATGCAGAGTCAGATCATCTAGATGTAGTTGCAGAGCCAGAGCAGAGGCCCAAGTGGGCACATACTACTCTTCAAGATGTAGGGGATCTCGTTGGTGATCCATCCGATACTAGGAGGACTCGATATGATTTTGAGGAGCCTCCTATTGCACTCACTTCCACTGAACCATTGCCTTCCAAGCATTTTTTCTTGGTTCAGTGTTCAGATCCACAGTCTTTTGGTGAGGCTGCTAGAAATCCCTTTTGGGAATCCACCATGCAGGAGGAGTACAACTCCCTCCTCGAGAATCAGACTTGGTATCTGGTTCCCCTTCCTTCTAGGAGGAAAATTGTCATATGTAGATGGTTCTACAGGACCAAGAGCACGGAATATGGACAGACCAGCAGATACAAAGCTAGGCTTGTCGCCAAAGGCTTTCAGCAGGTTCATGGTATTGATTATGATGAGACCTTTGCTCCAGTAGCGAATATGGATTCCATACGATTGGCACTTGCCATTGTGGCAGCCAAGGGATAGGAAGTCCATCAGATGGACGTGAAGAATGCATTTCTTCACGGTGATCTGTCTCAGGAGATCTACATGGAGCATTCCTAGGGATTTATACAAGACTCATCTTTGGTCCGTCGACTGAAGAAGTCACTTTATGGCCTCAAGCAAGCTCCAAGGGCATGGTATGCCTAGATGGACTCCTACCTGTTGTCACTGAACTTTGTACATTGTAAATTAGACCCGAATGTATACATGCTCAAGATTGTTGATTCACTTCTACTTTAAGTTATGTTTGTCGATGATTTGTTGGTCACCAGTTGCTTGACTTCAACAATTGCTGCAGTCAAGAGGATTCTTCATGACAGGTTTTTGATGACAGACATGGGTCCACTACACTTCTTCCTTGGACTTGAGATCAATCAGGCTGCATCAGGCATCAAACTGTCTCAAGCCAAGTATGCACGAGATGTCATTGAGAGATTTCACATGACAGACTGCAAGTCTGCTCCGACTCCTTTCCTGTCAGGAGTCAAACTTGAGGATGGCGGGGAGACTCCACTGGTTGACAACACACTGTATAGACAGCTAGTTGGGAGCTTGTCTTATCTCACACACTCCATACCAGACCTCTCATATGCAGTTGGTGCAGTTTCTAGGTTCATGCAGGAGTCGCATGAGCTACATTGGAAAGCTGCAAAGCATATACTTCGATACATACAGGGCACCATCACCTTTGGGATTCATTATGTAGCAGACCCTACATTAGATCTCACTGGGTTTACTGATTTCGACTAGGCTGGAGATAGCATTGATCGCAAGTCCGCATCTGGTTACTCACTCAGTCTTGGTTCCGAGCCTATCTGTTGGTTGAGCAAGAAGCAAGTTGCCATTTCTCTATCTTCAGCCGAGGCAGAGTACATAGGGGTAGTTAACATAACCATTCAGGCTATGTGGCTACAACATTTTCTCACTAAGTTGGGCTTTCAGTTTCATTAGCCGATCATCATCTGGTGTGACAACCAGAGCACTCTGAAGTTCTGCAGAGATCCAGTTCAGAGGTAGCGGCCAAAGAACATCGAGATCCGCATGCACTACATCCAAGACTTAGTACACGAGGGGATCATCGACTTATAGTTCTGTCCTTCAATAGAAAAAATGACAAATATTTTCACCAAGACCTTCACTAAGAAGAAATTTTATTCTCTGTGAGGTCATCTTGGAGTGAAGGACATAGTTGCCTAGAAACTGTAGTTCTTCTTTTTACATACATTGTACCTTGAGGGGGGGTTTTTCCCATGAGGTTTTCCCTCTTTCCTTTCTTTATTTTCAGTGTATCTTTTGTACTTGGGTACCTAACATGGCCTCGTTTCCAGGACCCAGTCTTTATTTTCACCATAGTGATGTTCAGGGGGGGTGTTGGAGTTACTTCACACACACCTAGGATTTTTTTTCCTAAGGTTTTTGTTTGTTTATTAGTCATAATTATTCATTATCGAGTCTCCTATATTTTAGGAGAGAATATTCCACCCAGAGAATATTCTCTTTCAATTGACACTTCAGTTTGAGTAGTTGAGTTGAGTTTAGATGTTGCATTGGGATCATCACCATGCAACATTGGGATCATCCCCATGCTAATTCGTCCTTGCCTTGGTATCATCACCAGATTGGTGCATTAGCCTTGATTCCTTGAGTTAACTCCTCACTACTTTCTATTCAGTCAGTTAACTGAAGACTAGTTGACTAGTTAACTCAACTAGGTGGCAATTCACTCCCGTAACTGCCTGAGAGACTAGAATAGGTGGCAGTTCACTCCTATAACTGTTGGTGTGTGTCCAGATCATTCTATACCGCCACTATGGTGACTTGGTTCACCTCAAATCGAACTCATTGAGTTATACAGAGTATATCATGTGTAAATTATTCATTATTCATAACAGTTAATGAGAACTCTTTCCATTCTTTCTCTCCTCCTTCTTCTTTTTCCAATTCTCTCTGCAAATGTGTGTATCATTTTTTATCTAGATCTATTCTATGTAGGTCAACACATTTACAGGATCTTAATGTGTTTGTTTTGTGAATGGTACATTAGGTGATGAGTAATTTTAATGGAACCCTAATTATCACATTGAATGAAGTTGGTTGCAACTTACAAAATCCAAGATCATCCAATAATGTTAGAGTCTATACTATCTCCTATCTAGTTGTGACAACACTTTTGTGTTCAACCTTGGTGGAAGATAAATAAATCATAAACTCCTTCTTACTTGACAAAGCAAAAGAACCTAAGCCAAAATAATATGCATAGCCAAAAGTGGACTTCTCCTCATTGTGATCTCCAAACCAATTTGAGAAAATGTATCCAACCAATGCAATATTACCCTCATAAGATCATTCAATACAAAACTAATAGATACCCTTAAAATATCTAACATTTATATTTGTTACTTGACAATTAATTTCTTTAGGCTCTTGCATACACCTAGAAGAAAGATTTATATTAAAGATGATCTTTGGTTTACTATGAGTCAAGTATATGAGATTACTCACAAGTTTTTGATACAAAGTGGTATCAAGATGTACACTGAGAAGTATAGATGTAAAATGAAAAGTTAATTTAACTCTAGATTAAAAATGGATAGGAAAATGTTTATAATTTTCGAGGTAAAACCTTTCCATGAGATCAATAGTATATTTATGCTTTTAAATGACAATTCCATCATTAAATTGGAAAACTTGAATATTAATAAATTAGTGCAAAAGGCCTAAGTCCATCATTTCAAATATCTTAATAAGTTTATTCCTAATGTCATGGACCATTTCAATGAAACTACTATCGAAAATCAAATTATCCACATATAATATGCACATGAAAATTTCATTATTAACAAGTTTTACATAAATATTTAGATATGAATGAAAATGAGTTAAGACATTACCAAGTAATAACTTATCAATATTCTCATACTAAATCCTTGGAGCCTATTTCAACCCATAAAGAGATTTCTTCAACTTAGAAATAA
>ML784669.1:515890-533640 GCA_009831015.1 Picea engelmannii
GAGAAGTTTGCGTGATATATATGACCAAGATGATAATGTAGTACAGTTTGCATTTTTCTCATCTCAACCTACTTGTTTTGATGAAGCTGCAAAGCAAAAAGTATGGGTAGATGAAATGAATAATGAAATAGAAGCTATTGAAATAAACAATACATGGGATTTAGTTGATCTACCTGCAGATACAAATGTCATAAGTGTCAAATGGGTTTATAAAACTAAACTAAATGAAAAAGGTGAGATTGAGAAACACAAAGCAAGGTTAGTTGCCAGAGGTTTTTCACAACAACCTGGCATTGATTATGGTGAAACTTTTGCACCTGTAGCAAGATTAGATATTGTTCGATTTGTTTTGGCCATTGCAGCACAAAATAAGTGGTCTGTTTATCAAATGGATGTTAAGTCCGCCTTCTTGAATGGAGTATTAAATGAAGAAGTGTATGTTCATCAACCACCTGGATTTGAAGTTAAAACACAAGAGCATCGAGTGTACAAATTGAAGAAAGCCTTGTACGGTTTGAAGCAAGCTCCGCGAGCTTGGTATAGTAGGATTGATCATTATTTACTCAAAGATGGTTTCAGTAGGAGCGAAAATGAACCTACTTTGTATATCAAGGTAAATCAGTAGGGTAATATTCTCATCCTATGTCTTTATGTTGACGACATGATCTACATAGGAAACATGATGTTATATGCATTTAGATCAGCCATGAAAAATGAGTTTGAAATGAAAGATCTTGGATTAATGAAGTGTTTCTTAGGTATTGAAGTACACCAATCTGATGATGGTATATTTATTAGTCAACAAAAATATGTTGTTGATGTTTTGAAAAAATTTAAGATGGAAAAGTGTAAGCCTGCTGACACTCCTATTGCTCTTGGAACTAAATTAAGAAAGGAATATTTGGGATGAGTAATAAGTTCCACATTATATAAACAACTTGTTGTTAGTCTTATGTATCTTACTACTACAAGACCTGGCATAACATATGCAACAAGTTACATTTCCAGGTTTATGGAATCTCCTAAGTATTCTCATTGGAAATTTGGTAAGAGAATCTTAAGATACATTGCAGGTACAACCACTTATGGTTTGTGGTACACAACTTCAATAGACAATATGCTTACAGGTTATACCGACAGTGATTATGTAGGAAGTATTGATGACAGAAAAAGAACTTTAGGCTATGCTTTTCTTTTTGGAAAGAATTTGATTTCATGGGCATATAAGAAGCAGCCCATAGTTTCTATCTCTTCTGCAGAAGCGGAATATGTAGCGGCAACAACAGCAACATGTCATGCAGTTTGGCTTAAAAGGCTCTCGATGGATTTTGGATATACGACAAAAGAACCTATTTCGATATTTTGTGACACTAACTCTGCCATTTCTTTGTTGAAGAATAATGTGTTTCATCAGAAAAACAAACACATTGATACTCGATTTCACTTCATTCGTGAACTCGTAAAAAATGGTGACATTTTTCTCAAATTTTGTGGTTCTAAAGCTCAACTAGCTGATATCTTCACTAAACCTTTGGGAAGAGATGTTTTTCAATTTCAACGTCAAAGTTTAGGCATTATTAATAATGTAATCCTCGAGATTAAGAGGGAGTGTTAAGAGTTGTAATCTCGTTAGTTAGTAAAAGTTAGTTTACAGTTACAGTTGGTTACGTTCAGAAACCGTATAACTGTTTGCTATCATTATTTATAAAGTTCAATATGAAATCAATAAGCAATGCGTTCATTTCCAATATCATTCCAGGGTTCTTCTTCTTTTATTATTGTTTTCACTATAGCTTTTTCTACAGTCTAATATTATTAGGTTGGTATGTGATTCTTTATTCATTCTACAGTATAGCCTTTTCTACAGTCTAATATTATTAGGTTGGTATGTGATTCTTTATTCATTCTACAGCTAAATATTTGATCCCTTATTCAGAACGTAGTCCTCCCATTATTTTCTTTATCTGGCATTAGAGTGTAATCGTTGAATATTTTTGGTGACCTTCGTTCTATGTATACGTGGTCCAAAAAATATTGCCTTCACCCGAGCTTCGAGAACAATTTCCTCCAACTCCTCGTGATATAACGGTCTACGATGCAATTCCTCCATTCTCTTCTCATTCTACTAAACATTTGAATCCTCACATCCATGTTAATGCTTCCCAATGAACTAACATCAACACCATCAAGTCTGAAATCCAATATCAAATGTAAGTGAGGACATATGAAAATATTGATTGAGCGGAGATGATCTTTCTATAGCCTTTTCTACAATCTAGGTATGTGATTCTTTATTCATTCTACAGTATAGCCTTTTCTACACTCTAATATTATTATGTTGGTATGTGATTCTTTATTCATTCTACAGCTAAATATTTGATCCCTTCGTAGAACCGGAGTTAAGATGGATCTATGCTTGTATTGATTAAGTGGAGAGGAACATTCTATAGCCTTTTCTACAACCGAATATTAGGTTGATATGTGAATCTTTATTCAGATCATTCTACTGCCTATTCTACAACTAAACATTTGATCCCTCTAAAGTTTGTAGAATAGGAGTTAAGATGAGTTAAGATGGATCTATGCTAGTATTGATTGAGCGGAGAGGAACACTATATAGCCTTTTCTACAGCCGAATATTAGGTTGATATGTGATTATTTATTGAGATCATTCTACAACCTATTCTACAGCTAAATATTTGATCCCTCTAACGTTCGTAGAACCGGAGTTAAGATGGATCTATGCTAGTATTGATTGAGCTGAGAGGAACATTCTATAGCCTTTTCTACAACCAAATATTAGGTTGATATGTGATTCTTTATTCGGATCATTCTACAGCCTATTCTACACTAAATATTTGATCCCTCTAAAGTTCGAAGAATCGGAGTTAAGATGGATCTATGGTAGAACCCGAATTAAGATGGATCTATGCTAGTATAATGTCTGATATAACATCTTTAAAACTCATTAGTGTAAAACTAGTGAGTAAGGAAAACTTAGACATAAATCGATAGTTGGCATTCAGGATTTCCTTTGAACTGTGTATTTTCTCCAATTGAGTTGGGTAGTTTCTCCAATCGAGTCTACCTGCAGATACGAGATAAAATGGAAAACATTTTTAGTCGAGTCTACATGCAGATACGAGAGAAAATGGAAAACATTTTTAGTGATTCGAGATAGGATAATTTCATGGTTGTATTAAAACCGCCACATTTTTCTATCTTGATGTAAGCAGGGACTAAGTAGCGATATTTTGTTATCACACATGTTAAAATTTTCCCTATCGCGATTTCGGCACTCGCGATACCAAGCAACTCGTCTTATCGACTCTGCAGACGTGCGAGTTGACTTTTCCACTTCCCGTTACTTCTATTGGGACTTCATGTTTCGCGGGATCACGAATCTTAATGCCAAAATGTTCGGGACTTTACTTTCCCCGAACTCCGATACAGTGCGCCATTTGTCTTCCACTAACTTTCTGCGGTCCCACACTGTTTACGTCACCGTCGGGATATCATGGGTCGTGATTCCAATCTGTGAGAATACTCTATCCTCAAAACTCCCGATACTCCGAACCCCGACTTCTTTGGACCTTCTGACACGCGTCCCCAACGATGGACGGTTTTGATCTGTCGGGGTATCGTGTTTCGTGATATCGCAATTCTTGTTGCTAAAGTTTAGAGATTCAATCTACGAAACCCCGATCCACGATATGCGTGTGAATCCAACGACCCCCGCGGTCCTGATCAATGGCTCCGCCTCTCCTGAGCTTGGAACCTTTTGGGAATACATCGTAGTATCTTCCCTGCTCCTTCCCAAGATCTAACGGCTTATGATGATTCACGAATTCTCCTTGGGGAATTCCGACCGTCTGTTCCTTCCGATGAAACTCGCGGAACGACTAAATGTTCCTCTCCACGGAACTCATTCACCTGCTCGCAGCTCTGCAACACTTCTTGCCAAACTCCAAGGCACAATTTCACTGCACTGCCCTTCAACGTTTCAAAGGCTTATCCTTCCTGAGCTTTTCCCACCCCTTTAAGTTCTCAAAAGGAAACTCCTTGCTCGCACTCCTTGCGGCAACCCTTTGATTCCGTCAAAGGGTGGAAACTCTTCGACTCTACGGACACTTGCAACAATAATCCTTCGACACTTCACTCAGGTTCACAACCCTGAGACTTTTACCTGGCCTGCGCACTCCTTGCATGGCTCCTTTGCCAACTGCACTTTTGGGACGAACGAGAACAAAGGTTATCTCTACCTGAACCCTCTGTCAACGCACTCCTTGTGGACAAATTCGGCTGCACTCCTTGCAAGAATCTCTTGCTCAAATAGAGAAACAATTGAAACTCGTTCCCTCTTCCCCTCAGACTTCAATTTATACATGAAATCATATACACAACATATAAAAGCAAATGTATAACAAGAAACAAACATTCATCAGCATAGCATTCAACACACATACACAGAGAGTAACACAAAAGCCATGAATCTGAATCAATTTCTTCTATTAATTCAGGATCTGTACATGGGTGTCTTACACATCTCTCTGTTTCTCCTATGCTCTTCCTGTTCCTCCAGAAATCTCTATCTATTCCTGAATTATTTTACAATGCACAATGAGGGTGTCTATATCCTGTTTCCCTCTTGCTTCCTAAACTGTCTAATCTATGAATTAAAATCCTATCTACCAGCATTAACTATATTAAATGTCGGTTATCTACTAAAGGACGAGAGCTATCTGCTCAAGGTCCATTACAATACACAAGTGTGCCTCATTAGTTTTTCACATTAATGTTCGCGCAACAGTTTCAAGGTGTTTTCAAAATTTGTGCTGGCTTGTCCAACTGTCTCCCGCTTCCATGATGGTTCGCTCGACCTGAGGGATGCTCCTGCATCACATTCCCATTATAATATCAATGTGCTAGTATTTTTTTTTATTTTTTTTTTCTTTTACACTTAGAATTGATTTGGCTGGATTCCACCAAATGCCATGAAACTCTACCAATCAGAATATAGGATTTTCAAAATCCTTCACAAATAATGGTGTTAATTTGATGTTTAAATGTTAATATTTTTTTTTGGTAATATGAAGGTACCTTGTTTCTGGGCATTATTGCAACTCCATGTGACCGAAGCGCCAATTGCAAGGAGGGGCCGCATGAGGTCCCAATCAAGTTCAAGGAGGGGGCCCGTCAAGGTCAATGTCAGGGAGGGGCCGCTTGATGGGATCAAGGGGCCTCTCCTTGACCTTTACCTTGACCTTGACCTTGACCTTGATTGGGACCTCATGTGGCCCCTCCTCACCCTCTGCCCCCTCCATAAACTAGTGAGTAAGGAAAACTTAGACATAAATCGATAGTTGACATTCAGGGTTTCCTTTGAACTGTGTATTTTCTCCAATTGAGTTGGGTAGTTTCTCCAATCGAGTCTACCTGCAGATACGAGATAAAATGGAAAACATTTTTAGTCGAGTCTACATGGAGAGAAAATGGAAAACATTTTTAGTGAATCGAGATAGGATAATTTCATGGTTGTATTAAAACCGCCACATTTATCTATCTTGATGTAAGCAGAGACTAAGTAGCAATATTTTGTTATCACACATGTTAAAATTTTCCCTATCGCGATTTCAGCACTCGCGATACCAAGCAACTCGTCTTATCGACTCCCGATGCCCGATGCACTGAAACTCCGACGCACACGTGCGAGTTGAGTTTTCCACTTCCCATTACTTCTATTGGGACTTTGTGTTGCGCGGGATCACAAATCTTAATGCCAAAATGTTCAGGACTTTACTTTCCACGAACTCCGATACAGTGCGCCACTTGTCTTCCACTAACTTCCTACGGTCCCACATTGTTTACGTCACCGTCGGGATATCGTGGGTCGCGATTCCAATCTGTGAGAATATTCTGTCCTCAAAAATCCCGATACTTCGAACCCCGACTTCTTTGGACGTTCTGACATGCGTCCCCAACGATGGACGGTTTTGATCTGTCGGGGTATCGCGTTTCGTGATATCGCAGTTCTTGTTGCTAAAGTTTAGAGGTTCGATCTACGAAACCCCGATCCACGATATGCGTGTGAATCCAACGACCCCCGCGGTCCTGATCAATGGCTCCGCCTCTCCTGAGCTTGGAACCTTTTGGGAATACGTCGCCTTATCTTCCCTGCTCCTTCCCAAGATCTAACGGCTTACAGTGATTCGCGAATTCTCCTTTGGGAATTCCGATCGTCTGTTCCTTCCGATGAAACTCGCGGAACGACTAAATGTTCCTCTCCACGGAACTCGTTCACCTGCTCGCAGCTCTTCAACACTTCTTGCCAACCTCCAAGGCACAATTTCACTGAACTGCCCTTCAACGTTTCAAAGGTTTATCCTTCCTGAGATTTTCCCACTCCTTTAAGTTCTCAGAAAGAAACTCCTTGCTCGCACTCCTTGCGGCAACCCTTTGATTCCGTCTAAGGGTGGAAACTCTTCGACTCTGCGCACACTTGCAGCAATAATCCTTCGACACTTCACTCAGGTTCGCAACCCTGAGACTTTTACCTGGCCTGCGCACTCCTTGCACGACTCCTTTTCCAACTGCACTTTTGGGACAAATGAGAACAAAGGTTATCTCTACTTGAACCCTCTGTCAACGCACTCCTTGCGGACAAATTCGACTGCACTCCTTGCAGGAATCTCTTGCTCAAATAGAGAAACAATTGAAACTCATTCCCTCTTCCCCTCAGACTTCAATTTATACATGAAATCATATACACAACATATAAAAGAAAATGTATAACAGGAAACAAACATTCATGAGCATAGCATTCAACACACATACACAGAGAGTAACACAAAAGCCATGAATCTGAATCAACTTCTTCTATTAATTCAGGATCTGTACATGGGTGTCTTACACATCTCTCTGCTTCTCCTATGCTCTTCCTGTTCCTCCAAAAATCTCTATCTATTCTTGAATTATTTTACAATGCACAATGAGGGTGTCTATATCCCGTTTCCCTCTTGCTTCCTAAACTGTCTAATCTATGAATTAAAATCCTATCTATCATCATTAACTATATTAAATGTCAGTTATCTACTAAAGGACGAGAGCTATCCGCTCAAGGTCCACTACAATACATAAGTGCACCTCATTCATTTTTCACATGAAAGTTCGCGCAACAGTTTCAAGGTGTTTTCAAAATTTGTGTTGGCTTGTCCAACTGTCTCCCGCTTCCGTGCTCGTTCGCTCGACTTGAGGGATGCTCCTGCATCACAGTCCCATTATAATATCAATGTGCTAGTATTTTTTTTTTCTTTTTTTCTTTTACACTTAGAATTGATTTGGCTGGATTCCACCAAATGCCATGAAACTCTACCAATGAGAATATAGAATTTTCAAAATCCTTCACAAATAATGGTGTTAATTTGATGTTAAAATGTTAATATTTTTTTTTGGTAATATGAAGGTACCTTGTTTCTGGGCATTATTGCAACTCCATGTGACCGAAGTGCCAATTGCAAGGAGGGGCCCCATGAGGTCCCAATCAAGGTCAAGGAGGGGCCCCATCAAGGTTAATGTCAAGGAGGGGTCGCTTGATGGGATCAAGGGGCCCCTCCTTGACCTTTACCTTGACCTTGACCTTCACCTTGATTGGGACCTCATGGGGCCCCTCCTCACCCTCTGCCCCCTCCATACCTTCCAAGTCTTCCCCCTCCATACCCTCTGGCTTTGCCCCGTCCTCACCCTCTGCCCCCTCCATACCCTCCGGGTCTACCCCCTCCAGACCCTCCGAGTCTTCCCCCTCCATAACCCCTCCTTATCCTCCAGGTCTCCCATTGGCCATTTCCCGCCCCCTTGGGTCTCCTTGCCCTTGCCCCTTCCCAACACCTTGTCGGTGCTTTCTTGGCCCCTTGGGGCCCCATTGGAAGCCTTCAGCTTCCTTGGCTGAATATTCATTTATATGAAAAGCGCATATGTGCTCCTCTTTCTCAGAGGAGGGAACCTCCTTACCCTGGGCCCTTACCCCAAGGTTCTTTCCTTTGAGGGGGCTTCATTTTTTTACCCCTCGCTCTACATGGGTGTACTTTTTTTGACATTAAACTAAAAATTTACTTTCTACTATGTGTTAACTAATGTCATGAGTGAATGACTAAGACTATTTAAAAGGCATGTTGGTACACACATGCCATTTTGTCAAATGTGGTGGACTCTTTATCCCTTTCAACTAGATTTTATAATAATGTATTGAAATTGTAGTGTATTTAATAATAATAATAATAATAATAATTATTATTATTATTATTTAATATTAGGGTCTTCAAGATAGACATTAAATTGGTGTATGCAACACCCTTGTTTACAGGACAACCAAATGGTGGATACTATAGAATACAATTTTATTTATTTATATTATATATTATATCAATGTAGATCCATCTTAAGGATTTATTAAGTGTGGAGAGGGATCAAATTTCAAGGTGCAAACCCTTAAAATGAATCAAGGTTAATATAATATATGATAGATATAAAAAATTGCTTACTATATATAAAATTATACATTTATATAATAATATATAATATGTATTTTTAATAAACTTTGAGGAGGGTGGGTGTTTATTCCAAGTTGAGTTTAAAGAGCACAATGTTGGGATATTGGGTTAATCTTGACTTATTCATATAGTAGTTGAGATAACCTTGATTTGGTCATTGATGGGTTTACCATCATTGGTTTATGAGCACATGGTATTGGGTAACCCATGGTATTTTCTCATGGTATTACATATAATGACACCTATTTAATGGCTTGAGATACTAGATTGTAATATGCCTCGTGTTTGCTCTTAGAAGCAAGCTTTGCCAGTGTAGTCTTGAGAGCATGGTGTAGCCAGACTTGGGCTAAGAAAGAATGAGAGCTTGCTGCTCATTACTCTTGCGAACTTAGTTTGGAGTGTGAGATTTTTCTGCAGAAAGGATTATCCCAAATAAATCTTGTTGTCTATGATTTGTTTTTTATTTTATTTATTTTTGCAGAAAGGATTATCCCAAATAAAGATTGTTAGCTAGCCTGTTGGGGAACGCAATAGTACTATAGTCATGGTGAGATAACCTAGGATTTATGTCTAGAATGAAACCTCTTCCTGTTGAACAAGCTTGTGGGGTTGCAGTCGTAATGTATCTCATAGTCTCATCCGTTTAGCCAAGATCTTTCGGACCATAACAGTAGCTAGGATTTACAACCTATGTTCGAAAGATTTATGGTCAAAAGATTTTCGGCTCTACTGGACTTTTGAAGCTAGCGAAGACTTATTGTGACTAGAAAATAACATTGTCCCCCTTATCATCAGGCCCCAGCCCCATTCCCAAGCTTATTTTCTCTTCGTATAATCCTATTTCGGTTGAGGTTTGTCTTCCCTAATTCATTAGGGGCTGAATAATTATTAATGCATTTTGAGAGAAATGGACGGTTCTGTTTAATGTCTTGTTCCGTCATCAATACGCTGGTTTTGATTTATATGGTTAACATTTATGGAATTCATTTTAGATATTTCCCGTACCATCTCGAGTCACTGAAAATGTTTTCCATTTTCTCTCGTCTCCGCAGGTAGACTCGGAGTTCAAAGTTAACCAGAATGTCGAGTACCGATTCAGGTCCAAGCTTCCCTCACGCCATGCCTTCTAAAGACACAGTTAATTAATTTATATCAATATTTTCATTTCTTCTCACTTACATTCGATGTTGGATTTCAGTCTGGATAGTTTACATTGATGTGAGTATTCAACCCTTACAGGCTAAAGAAGGAGATGTCAAAGGTCGACCATTGAGCTCTCGAATCCTCAGTCAATGCTGACTTTTCTCTTCCCTCTATCGGAATTTTCCGTATCACGATTTCGGCACTCGCGATACCAAGCAACTCGTCTTACCGACTCCCGATGCCCGATGCACTAAAACTCCGACGCACACGTGCGAGTTGACTTTTCCACTTCCCGTTACTTCTATTGGGACTTCGGGTTTCGCGGGATCACGAATCCTAATGCCAAAATGTTCGGGACTTTACTTTCCCCGAACTCCGATACAGTGCGCCACTTGTCTTCCACTAACTTCCTGCGGTCCCACACTGTTTACATCACCGTCAGGATATCGCGGGTCGCGATTCCAATCTGTGAGAATACTCTGTCCTCAAAAGTCTCGATACTCCGAACCTCGACTTCTTTGGACCTTCTGACACGCGTCCCCAATGATGGACGGTTCTGATCTGTCGAGGTATCGCGTTTCACGATATCCCGATTCCTATTGCTAAAGTTTAGAGGTTAGATCTACGAAACCCTGATCCACGATATGCGTGTGAATCCAACGACCCCCGCGGTCCTGATATACGGCTCTACCTCTCCTGAGCTTGGAACCTTTTGGGAATACATCGCCGTATCTTCCTTGCGCCTTCCCAAGATCTAACGACTTACAATGATTCGTGAATTCTCCATGGGGAATTTCGACCGTCTGTTCCTTCCGATGAAACTCGCGGAACGACTAAATGTTCCTCTCCACAGAACTCGTTCACCTGCTCGCAGCTCTGCAGCACTTCTTGCCAACCTCCAAGGCACAATTTCACTGCACTGCCCTTCAACGATTCAAAGGCTTATCCTTCTTGAGATTTTCCCACTCCTTTAAGTTCTCAAAAGAAAAATCCTTGCTCGCACTTCTTGCGGCAACCCTTTGATTCCATCTAAGGGTGGAAACTCTTCGACTCTGCGCAGACTTGTAGCAATAATACTTCGACACTTCACTCAGGTTGACAACCCTCAGACTTTTACCTGGCCTGCGCAGTCCTTGCACGACTCCTTTGCCAACTGCACTTTTGGGACGAATGAGAACAAAGGTTATCTCTACCTGAATCCTCTGTCAACGCACTCCTTACGAACAAATTCGACTGCACTCCTTGCAGGAATCTCTTGCTCAAATAGAGAAACAATTGAAACTCATTTCCTCTTCCTCTCAGACTTCAATTTATACATGAAATCATATACACAACATATAAAAGCAAATGTATAACAGGAAACAAACATTCATCAGCATAGCATTCAACACACATACACAGAGAGTAACACAAAAGCCATGAATCTGAATCAATTTCTTCTATTAATTCAGGATCTGTACATGGGTGTCTTACACATCTCTCTGCTTCTCCTATTCTCTTCCTGTTCCTCCAGAAATCTCTATCTATTCCTGAATTATTTTACAATGCACAATGAGGGTGTCTATATCTCGTTTCCCTCTAGCTTTCTAAACTGTCTAATCTATGAATTAAAATCCTATCTACCATCATTAACTATATTAAATGTCGGTTATCTACTAAAGGACGAGAGCTATCCACTCAAGGTCCATTACAATACACAAGTGCGCCTCATTAATTTTTCACATTAAAGTTCACGCAACAGTTTCAAGGTGTTTTCAAAATTTGTGCTAGCTTGTCAAGCTGTCTCCCGCTTCCGTGCTGGTTCGCTCGACTTGAGGGATGCTCCTACATCATAGTCCCATTATAATATCAATGTGCTAGTATTATTTTTTAATTTTTTTTTCTTGTACACTTAGAATTGATTTGGCTAGATTCCACCAAATGCCATGAAACTCTACCAATCAGAATATAGGATTTTCAAAATCCTTCACAAATAATGGTGTTAATTTGATGTTAAAATGTTAATATTTTTTTTTGGTAATATGAAGGTACCTTGTTTCTGGGCATTATTGAAACTCCATGTGACCGAAGCGCCAATTAAAAGGAGGGGCCCCATGAGGTCCCAATCAAGGTCAAGGAGGGGCCCCATCAAGGTCAATTTCAAGGAGGGGCTGCTTGATGGGATCAAGGGGCCCCTCCTTGACCTTGACCTTGACCTTGATTGGGACCTCATGGGGCCCCTCCTCACCCTCTGCCCTCTCCATACCTTCCGAGTCTTCCCCCTCCATACCCTCTGGGTTTACCCCCTCCTCACCCTCTTCCCCCTCCATACCCTCCGGGTCTACCCCCTCCAGACCCTCCGAGTCTACCCCCTCCATAACCCCTCCTTATCCTCCGGGTCTCCCATTGGCCATTTCCCACCCCCTTCGGGCTCCTTGCCCTTGCCCCTTCCCAACACCTTGCCGGTGATTTCCTGGCCCCTTAGGGCCCCATTGGAAGCCTTGGGCTTCCTTGGCTGAATATTCATTTATATGCAAAGCGCATCTGTGCTCCTCTTTCTCAGAGGAGGGAACCTCCTTACCCTGGGCCCTTACCCCAAGGTCCTTACCTTTGAGGGGGCTTCATTTTTTGACCCCTTGCTTCGCGTGGGTGTACTTTTTTTGACTTTAAAGTATATATTTACTTTCTACTATGTGTTAACTAATGTCATGAGTACATGACTAACACTATTTAAAGGGCATGTTGGCACACACATGCCATTTTGTCAAATGTGGTGGACTCTTTATCCCTTTCAACTAGATTTTATAATAATGTATTGAAATTGTTGTATATTTAATAATAATAATAATAATAATTATTATTATTATTATTATTATTTTTATTTAATATTAGGGTCTTCAAGATAGACATTAAATTGGTGTATGAGACACCCTTGTTTATAGGACAACCAAATGATGGATACTATAGAATACAATTTTATTTATTTATATTATATATTATATCAATGTAGATCCATCTTAAGGATTTATTAAGTGTGGAGAGGGATCAAACTTCAAGGTGCAAACCCTTAAAATGGATAGAGGATTTATGTCTAGAATGAAACCTCTTCCTGTTGAACAAGCTTGTGGGGTTGCAGTCGTAATGTATCTCATAGTCTCATCCGTTTAGCCAAGATCTTTCGGACCATAACAGTAGCTAGGATTTACAGCCCGTGTTTGAAAGCTCTATGGTCAAAAGATTTTCGGCTCTACTGGACTCTTGAAGCTAGCGAAGACTTCTTGTGAGTAGAAAATAACATTGTCCCCCTTATCATCAGGCCCCAGCCCCATTCCCAAGCTTATCTTCCCTCATCAATACACTGGTTTTGATTTATATGGTTAACATTTATGGAATGCATTTTAGATATTTCACGTACCATCCCGAGTCACTGAAAATGTTTTCCATTTTCTCTCGTCTCCGCAGGTAGACTCGGAGTTCAAAGTTAACCAGAATGCCGAGTACCGATTCATGTCCAAGCTTCCCTCACGCCATGCCTTTTAAAGACACAGTTAATTAATTTATATCAATATTTTCATTTCTTCTCACTTACATTCGATGTTGGATTTCATTTCTTCTCACTTACATTCGATGTTGGATAGTTTACATTGATGTGAGTATTCAACCCTTACAGGCTGAAGAACGAGAAGAGAAAGTAGGAATTGCAGTTTAGACCATTATATCCTAAGGAGTTGGAGGGAATTGTTCCCGAAGCTCAGGTGGAGGGAATCTTTTTTGGACCACCTATACTTAAGAAGATCAATGAGGAAACGAAGGCTACATCACACTCGAGGTCAGATAAAGAATGAGAGGACTACATTATGATGTCAAGTGAGCGAAGGGAACCTACACTTGCAAGTGATGCCAAATCATTGGAAACATACACTGAACCTCTCATATAAGTGATGCAATATTTTCAAGGTAAAAGAAAATAACACTTATATGGTGTGCTCCTCTCACTGATCCATCAGAGGAACACATCATATACCCGCTGTTTTCTTTCACCTTAAAAATATTCCAGCTGCATAGCATGTTTACAAGTGTGGATTATCGTCCCTAACTTGATATCAGAACGTAGTCCTCCCATTATTTTCTTTATCTGGCATTAGAGTGTAATCGTTGAATAGTTTTGGTGACCTTCGTTCTATGTATAGGTGGTCCAAAAAAGATTGCCTTCACCCGAGCTTCGAGAACAATTTCCTCCAATTCCTCGTGATATAACGGTCTACGATGCAATTCCTCCATTCTCTTCTCATTCTCCTAAACACTTGAGCCTGTAAGGTTTGAATCCTCACATCCATGTTAATGCTTCCCAATGAACTAACATCAACACCATCAAGTCTGAAATCCAATATCAAATGTAAGCGAGGACATATGAAAATATTGATTGAGCGGAGAGGAACATTCTATAGCTTTTTCTACTGTCTAGGTATGTGTTTCTTTATTCATTCTACAATATAGCCTTTTCTACAGTCTAATATTATTAGGTTGGTATGTGATTCTTTATTCATTCTACAGCTAAATATTTGATCCCTTCGTAGAACCGGAGTTAAGATGGATCTCTGCTTGTATTGATTAAGCGGAGAGGAACATTCTATAGCCTTTTCTACAGCCGAATATTAGGTTGATATGTGAATCTTTATTCAGATCATTCTAATGCCTATTCTACAACTAAACATTTGATCCCTCTAAAGTTCATAGAACAGGAGTTAAGATCAGTTAAGATGGATCTATGCTAGTATTGATTGAGCGGAGAGGAACACTCTATAGCCTTTTCTACAGCCGAATATTAGGTTGATATGTGATTATTTATTGAGATCATTCTACAGCCTATTCTACAGCTAAATATTTGATCCCTCAAACGTTCGTAGAACCGGAGTTAAGATGGATCTATGCTAGTATTGATTGAGCTGAGAGGAACATTCTATAGCCTTTTCTACAGCCAAATATTAGGTTGATATGTGATTCTTTATTCGGATTATTCTACAGCCTATTCTACAGCTAAATATTTGATCCCTCTAAAGTTTGAAGAATCAGAGTTAAGATGGATCTATGGTAGAACCAGAATTAAGATGGATCTATGCTAGTATAATGTCTGATATAACATCTTTAAAACTCATTAGTGTAAAACTAGTGAGTAAGGAAAACTTAGACATAAATCGATAGTTGGAATTCAAGGTTTCCTTTGAACTGTGTATTTTCTCCAATTGAGTTGGGTAGTTTCTCCAATGAGTCTACCTGCAGATACGAGATAAAATGGAAAACATTTTTAGTTGACATTCAGGGTTTCCTTTGAACTGTGTATTTTCTCCAATTGAGTTCGGTAGTTTCTCCAATGAGTCTACCTGCAGATACGAGATAAAATGGAAAACATTTTTAGTGAGTCTACATGCAGATACGAGAGAAAATGGAAAACATTTTTAGTGATTCGAGATAGCATAATTTCATGGTTGTATTAAAACCACCACATTTATCTATCTTTATGTAAGCAGGGACTAAGTAGCGATATTTTGTTATCACATATGTTAAAATTGGAAAAATTTTATGAAATATACGCTCTCAATTGGAATAACTAGTTATAGAACCATCTTATAAGCTTTTAGTTTGTTCTTTTCATTTTGATTAATATCTAATATATATGCAAACCAATATAAGCTTTTAGTTTGTTCTTCTCAATATATGCAAACGAATTACAAAGCACAGTGTCCTCAAACATCTACATCTACAGGAAAATTGATGGATTTACTTTTATGTGTGTTTACCACAAAATTTCAATATTTAACATTAAAATTTCATAATTAATTAATTTTCATTGAAATTAACGCTACATGTTCATAGGAATTTATCTAATCAACTCTATAGTGGTCTAGTTATTATTAAGAACAAAGTATATTTTGAATTTTTATAAATGTTTTAGTGAACTTTCAATAACAAAGTTTATATTAGTGGATGACATTCTTAGTAAAGTCAATGGTATAGGTTAGTGTATTTCATTCAATGGAATTAGAATTGGACACCTAGGAAACTAACCAAATACCCAATAACATTGTAACAAGTGATGATGCCAACTACTTTGGCTACAACCAGTCTGACGCAGCCGCGCTCCTCAGTGCACATCCACTCACAGGATCTTCTTCTTCTCACGACCCGATGAACTCAAACGTCCTTCTGTTTCGCTATCGAGAAATATGCACCCACATAATTCTCCATGCGATCCCCTCTCTTAGTTATCGGGGAATCGGACTTCGCGATTTCGCGATGTCAAAGGTCAACCACCGATCTGTCGAACCCCTGAGACCCGATGGCCAGTCAATGCTGAATTTTCTCTTCCCTCTATCGGAATTTTCTCTAACGCGATTTCGGCACTTGCGATACCAAGCAACTCGTCTTATCAACTCTCGATGCCCGATGCGCCGAAACTCCGACGCACACGTGCGAGTTGACTTTTCCACTTCCCGTTACTTCTATTGGGACTTCGGGTTTCACGGGATCACGAATCCTAATGCCAAAATGTTCGGGACTTTACTTTCCCCGAACTTCGATACAGTGCGCCACTTGTCTTCCACTAACTTTCTGCGGTCCCACACTGTTTACATCACCGTCGGGATATCGGGGGTCGCGATTCCAATCTGTGAGAATACTCTGTCCTCAAAACTCCCGATACTCTGAACCCTGACTTCTTTGGACCTTCTGACACGCGTCCCCAACGATGGACGGTTCTGATCTGTCAGGGTATCGCGTTTCACGATATCGCAATTCCTGTTTCTAAAGTTTAGAGGTTCGATCTATGAAACCCCGATCCACGATATGCATGTGAATCCAACGACCCCCGTGGTCCTGATCAAACACTCCGCCTCTCCTGAGCTTGGAACCTTTTGGGAACATGTCGCCGTATCTTCCCTGCGCCTTCCCAATATCTAACGGATTACGGTGATTCGCGAATTCTCCTTGGGGAATTCCAACCGTTTGTTCCTTTCGATGAAACTCACGGAACGACTAAATGTTCCTCTCCATGGAACTCGTTCACCTGCTCGCAGCTCTGCAACACTTCTTGCCAACCTCCAAGGCACAATTTCACTGCACTGCCCTTCAACGATTCAAAGGCTTATCCTTCCTGAGCTTTTCCCACTCCTTTAAGTTCTCAAAAGGAAACTCCTTGCTCGCACTCCTTGCGACAACCCTTTGATTCCGTCTAAGGGTGGAAACTCTTCGACTCTGCACACACTTGCAACAATAATCCTTCGACACTTCACTCAGGTTCCAAACCCTGAGACTTTTACCTGGCCTGCGCACTCCTTGCACGGCTCCTTTGCCAACTGTACTTTTGGGATGAATGAGAACAAAGGTTATCTCTACCTGAATCCTCTGTCAACGCACTCCTTGCGGACAAATTCGACTGCATTCCTTTCAGGAATCTCTTGCTCAAATAGAGAAACAATTGAAACTCATTCCCTCTTCCTCTCAGACTTCAATTTATACACGAAATCATATACACAACATATAAAAGAAAATGTATAATAGGAAACAAACATTTATCAGCATAACATTCAACACACATACACAGAGAGTAACACAAAAGCCATGAATCTGAATCAATTTCTTCTATTAATTCAGGATCTGTACATGGGTGTCTTACACATCTCTCTGCTTCTCCTATGCTCTTCCTGTTCCTCTAGAAATCTCTATCTATTCCTGAATTATTTTACAATGCACAATGAGGGTGTCTATATCCCGTTTCCCTCTTGCTTCCTAAACTGTCTAATCTATGAATTAAAATCCTATCTACCAGGATTAACTATATTAAATGTCGGTTATCTACTAAAGGATGAGAGCTATCCGCTCAAGGTCCATTACAATACACAAGTGCGCCTCATTAATTTTTCACATTAAAGTTCATGCAACACTTTCAAGGTGTTTTCAAAATTTGTGCTGGCTTGTCGAGCTGTCTCCCGCTTCCGTGCTCGTTCGCTCGACTTGAGGGATGCTCCTGCATCACAGTCCCATTATAATATCAATGTGCTAATATTTTTTTTTTTTTTTTTTTTT
>ML784669.1:559205-584063 GCA_009831015.1 Picea engelmannii
TTAGATATTTCACGTACCATCCCGAGTCACTGAAAATGTTTTCCATTTTCTCTCGTCTCCGCAGGTAGACTCGGAGTTCAAAGTTAACCAGAATGCCGAGTACCGATTCATGTCCAAGCTTCCCTCACGCCATGCCTTTTAAATACACAGTTAATTAATTTATATCAATATTTTCATTTCTTCTCACTTACATTCGATGTTGGATTTCAGGCTGGATAGTTTACATTGATGTGAGTATTCAACCCTTACAGGCTGAAGAACGAGACGAGAAAGTAGGAATTGCAGTTTTGACCATTATATCCTAAGGACTTGGAGGGAATTGTTCCTGAAGCTCAGGTGGAGGGAATCTTTTTTGGACCACCTATACTTAAGAAGATCAATGAGGAAACGAAGGCTACATCACACTCGAGGTCATATAAAGAATGAGAGGACTACATTCTGATGTCAAGTGAGAGAAGGGAACCTACACTTGCAAGTGATGCCAAATCATTGGAAACATACAATGAACCTGCAATATTTTCAAGGTAAAAGAAAATAACACTTATATGGTGTGCTCCTCTCACTGATCCATTAGAGGAACACATCATATACCTGCTGTTTTCTTTTACCTTAAAAATATTCCAGCTGCATTGCATGTTTACAAGTGTGGATTCCCGCCCCTAACTTGATATCAGAACGTAGTCCTCCCATTATCTTCTTTATCTGGCATTAGAGTGTAATCGTTGAATAGTTTTGGTGACCTTCGTTCTATGTATAGGTGGTCCAAAAAAGATTGCCTTCACCCGAGCTTCGAGAACAATTTCCTCCAACACCTCGTGATATAACGGTCTACGATGCAATTCCTCTATTCTCTTCTCATTCTCCTAAACACTTGAGCCTGTAAGGTTTGAATCCTCACATCCATGTTAATGCTTCCCAATGAACTAACATCAACACCATCAAGTCTGAAATCCAATATCAAATGTAAGTGAGGACATATGAAAATATTGATTGAGCGGAGAGGAACATTCTATAGCCTTTTCTACAGTCTAGGTATGTGATTCTTTATTCATTCTACAGTATAGCCTTTTCTACAGTCTAATATTATTAGGTTGGTATGTAATTCTTTATTCATTCTATAGCTAAATATTTGATCCCTTAGTAGAACCGGAGTTAAGATGGATCTATGCTAGTATTGATTGAGCGGAGAGGAACACTCTATAGCCTTTTCTACAGCCGAATATTAGGTTGATATGTGATTATTTATTGAGATCATTCTACAGCCTATTCTACAGCTAAATATTTGATTCCTCTAACGTTCGTAGAACCGGAGTTAAGATGGATCTATGCTAGTATTGATTGAGCTGAGAGGAACATTCTATAGCCTTTTCTACAGCCAAATATTAGGTTGATATGTGATTCTTTATTCAGATTATTCTACAGCTAGTATAAGATGGATCTATGGTCTAACTAGAATTAAGATGGATCTATGCTAGTATAATGTCTGATATAACATCTTTAAAACTCATTAGTGTAAAACTAGTGAGTAAGGAAAACTTAGACATAAATCGATAGTTGGAATTCAGGGTTTCCTTTGAACTGTGTATTTTCTCCAATTGAGTTGGGTAGTTTCTCAGATAAAATGGAAAACATTTTTAGTTGACATTCAGGGTTTCCTTTGAACTGTGTATTTTCTCCAATTGAGTTCGGTAGTTTCTCCAATGAGTCTACCTGCATATACGAGATAAAATGGAAAACATTTTTAGTGAGTCTACATGCAGATACGAGAGAAAATGGAAAACATTTTTAGTGACTCGAGATAACATAATTTCATGGTTGTATTAAAACCGCCACATTTATCTATCTTGATGTAAGCAGGGACTAAGTAGCGATATTTTGCTATCACACATGTTAAAATTGGAAAAACATTATGAAATATACGCTCTCAATTGGAATAACTAGTTATAGATCCATATTATAAGCTTTTAGTTTGTTCTTCTCATTTTGATTAATATCTAATATATATGCAAACCAATATAAGCTTTTAGTTTGTTCTTCTCAAAATATGCAAACGAATTACAAGGCACAGTGTCGTCAAACATCTACATCTACAGGAAAATTGATGGATTTACTTTTATGTGTGTTTACCACAAAATTTCAATATATAACATTAAAATATCATATTTAATTAATTTTCATTGAAATTAACGCTACCTGTTCATAGGAATTTATCTAATCTAATCAACTCTGTACTGGTTTACTAGTTATTATTAAGAACAAAGTATATTTTGAATTTTTATAAATGTTTTAGTGAACTTTCAATAATAAAGTTTATATTAGTGGATGACATTCTTAGTAAAGTCAATGGTATAGGTTAGTGTATTTCATTCAATGGAATTAGAATTGGACACCTAGGAAACTAACCAAATACCCAATAACATTGTAACAAGTGATGATGCCAACTACTTTGGCTACAACCAGTCTGACGCAGCCGCGCTGCTCAGTGCACATCTGCTCACAGGATCTTCTTCTTCTCACGGCCCAATGAACTCAAACATCCTTCTATTTCGCTATCGAGAAATATGCACCCACAGAATTCTCCATGCGATCCCCTCTTTTACTTATCGAGGAATCGGACTTCGCGATTTCGCGATGTCAAAGGTCGACCACCGATCTGTCGAACCCCCGAGACCCGATGGCCAGTCAACGCTGACTTTTCTCTTCCCTCTATCGGAATTTTCTCTATCGCGATTTCGGCACTCGCGATACCAAGCAACTCGTCTTATCGACTCCCGATGCCCGATGCGCCGAAACTCCGACGCACACGTGCGAGTTGACTTTTCCACTTATCGTTACTTCTATTGGGACTTCGGGTTTCGTGGGATCACGAATCCTAATGCAAAAATGTTCGGGACTTTACTTTCCCCGAACTCCGATACAGTGCGCCACTTGTCTTCCACTAACTTTCTGCGGTCCCACACTGTTTACGTCACCGTCGAGATATAGCGGGTCGCGATTCCAATCTGTGAGAATACTCTGTCCTCAAAACTCCCGATACTCTGAACCCCAACTTCTTTGGACCTTCTGACACGCGTCCCCAACGATGGGCGGTTCTGATCTGTCGGGGTATCGTGTTTCGCGATATCGCAATTCCTGTTGCTAAAGTTTAGAGGTTCGATCTACGAAACCCCGATCCACGATATGCGTGTGAATCCAACGACCCCCGTGGTCCTGATCAAACACTCTGCCTCTCCTGAGCTTGGAACCTTTTGGGAATACGTCGCCGTATCTTCCCTGCGCCTTCCCAAGATCTAACGGATTACGGTGATTCGCGAATTCTGCTTGGGGAATTCCGACCGTCTGTTCCTTCCAATGAAACTCGCGGAACGACTAAATGTTCCTCTCCACGGAACTCGTTCACCTGCTCGTAGCTCTGCAGCACTTCTTGCCAACCTCCAAGGCACAATTTCACTGCACTGCCCTTCAACGATCCAAAGGCTTATCCTTCCTGAGCTTTTCCCACTCCTTTAAGTTCTCAAAAGGAAACGCCTTGCTCGCACTCCTTGCGGAAACCCTTTGATTCCATCTAAGGGTGGAAACTCTTCGACTCTGCGCACACTTGCAACAATAATCCTTCGACACTTCACTCAGGTTCGCAACCCTAAGACTTTTACCTAGCCTTCTCACTCCTTGCACGGCTCCTTTGCCAACTGCACTTTTGGGACGAATGAGAACAAAGGTTATCTCTACCTGAACCCTCTGTCAACACACTCCTTGCGGACAAATTCGACTTCACTCCTTGTAGGAATCTCTTGCTCAAATAGAGAAACAATTGAAACTCATTCGCTCTTCCTCTCAGACTTCAATTTATACAGGAAATCATATACACAGCATATAAAAGAAAATGTATAACAGGAAACAAACATTCATCAGCATAGCATTCAACACACATAGACAGAGAGTAACACAAAAGCCATGAATCTGAATCAATTTCTTCTATTAATTCAGGATCTGTACATGGGTGTCTTACACATCTCTCTGCTTCTTCTATGCTCTTCCTATTCCTCCAGAAATCTCTATCTATTCCTGAATTATTTTACAATGCACAATGAGGGTGTCTATATCCCGTTTCCCTCTTGCTTCCTAAACTGTCTAATCTATGAATTAAAATCATATCTACCAGCATTAACTATATTAAATTCCGGTTATATACTAAAGGATGAGAGATATCCGCTCAAGGTCCATTACAATACACAAGTGCGCCTCATTAATTTTTCACATTAAAGTTCGCGCAATAGTTTCAAGATGTTTTCAAAATTTGTGCTGGCTTGTCCAGCTGTCTCCCACTTCCATGCTGGTTGGCTCGACTTGAGGGATGCTCCTGCATCACAGTCCCATTCTAATATCAATGTGCTAGTATTTTTCTTTTAATTTTTTTTCTTGTACACTTAGAATTGATTTGGATGGATTCCACCAAATTCCATGAAACTCTACCAATCAGAATATAGGATTTTCAAAATCCTTCACAAATAATGGTGTTAATTTGATGTTAAAATGTTAATATTTTTTTTTGGTAATATGAAGGTACCTTGTTTCTGGGAATTATTGCAACTCCATGTGACCGAAGCGCCAATTGCAAGGAGGGGCCCCATGATGTCCCAATCAAGGTCAAGGAGGGGCCCCATCAAGGTCAATGTCAAGGAGGGGCCGCTTGATGAGATCAAGGGGCCCCTCCTTGACCTTGACCTTGACCTTGACCTTGACCTTGATTGGGACCTCATGGGGCCCCTCCTCACCCTCTTCCCCCTCCATACCTTCCGAGTCTTCCCCCTCCATACCCTTTGGGTTTACCCCCTCCTCACCCTCTGCCCCCTCCATACCCTCCGGGTCTACCCCCTCCATACCCTTCGAGTCTGGCCCCTCCATAACCCCTCCTTATCCTCCGCATCTCCCATTGGCCATTTCCCGCCCCCTTGGGGCTCCTTGCCCTTGCCCCTTCCCAACACCTTGCCGGTGCTTTCCTGGCCCCTTGGGGCCCCATTGGAAGCCTTGGGCTTCCTTGCCTGAATATTCATTTATATGCAAAGCACATATGTGCTCCTCTTTCTTAGAGGAGGGAACCTCCTTACCCTGGGCCCTTACCCCAAGGTCCTTACCTTTGAGGGGGCTTCATTTTTTCACCCCTCGCTCCGCGTGGGTGTAATTTTTTTGACTTTAAACTAAATATTTACTTTCTACTATGTGTTAACTAATGTCATGAGTGCATGACTAACACTATTTAAAATGCATGTTGGCACACACATGCCATTTTGTCAAATGTGGTGGACTCTTTATCCCTTTCAACTAGATTTTATAATAATGTATTGAAATTGTTGTATATTTAATAATAATAATTATTATTATTATTTAATATTAGGGTCTTCAAGATAGACATTAAATTGGTGTATGAGACACCCTTGTTTACAGGACAACCAAATGGCAGATACTATAGAATACAATTTTATTTATTTATATTATATATTATATCAATGTAAATCCATCTTAAGGATTTATTAAGTGTGGAGAGGGATCAAATTTCAAGGTGCAAACCCTTAAAATGGATCGAGGTTAATATAATATATGATAGATATAAAAAWTTGCATACTATATATAAAATTATACATTTATATAATAATATRTAATATGTATTTTTAATAAACTTTGAGGAGGGTGGGTGTTTATTCCAAGTTGAGTTTAAAGAGCGCAATGTTGGGATATTGGGTTAATCTTGACTTGGTCATAWAGTAGTTAAGATAACYWTGATTTGGTCATTGATGGGTTTACCATCATTGGTTTATGAGCACATGGTATTGGGTAACCCATGGTATTTGCTCATGGTAATACATATAATGAAACCTATTTAATGGCTTGAGATACTAGATTGTAATATGCCTCGTGTTTGCTCTTAGAAGCAGGCTTTGCCAGTGTAGTCTTGAGAGCATGGTGTAGCCAGACTTAGGCTAAGAAAGAATGAGAGCTTGCTACTCATTACTCTTGCGAACTTAGTTTGGAGTGTGAGATTTTTCTGCAGAAAGGATTATCCCAAATAAATCTTGTTGTCTATGATTTGTTTTTTATTTCATTTATTTTTGCAAAAAGGATTATCCCAAATAAAGATTGTTAGCTAGCCTGTTGGGGAACGCAATAGTACTGTAGTCATG
Source organism: Picea engelmannii (assembly GCA_009831015.1). Taxonomy (NCBI): domain Eukaryota; kingdom Viridiplantae; phylum Streptophyta; class Pinopsida; order Pinales; family Pinaceae; genus Picea; species Picea engelmannii. The sequence continues at coordinate 565,385 of ML784669.1, forward strand.
GTGAGATAACCTAGGATTTAGGTCTAGAATAAAACCTCTTCCTGTTGAACAAGCTTGTGGGGTTGCAGTCGTAATGTATCTCATAGTCTTATCCGTTTAGCCAAGATCTTTCGGACCATGACAGTAGCTAGGATTTACAGCCCGTGTTAGGATTCCCATGACTCTGGTCATGAACTGATCTATAGTTTCGGACTCTGTCATCCTTAGAGTCTTGAATTGCGTCCACAAGGTCTGCAGTTTAACTGTTTTGACCCTGTCATTTCCTTGGTAAGAAGATTTAAGGTTTACCCAGGCCTGTTTGGAAGTACCAGTGCCTGTGATTTTCGAGAAAATCGAATCATCCACAGAGTTCTGTATCCATAATTTCTCTCTGTTTTCCTTGGTCCTCAGAGTTCCTGAGCAATTCTCTGCGCATTTGTGATGGCACTGAGGGTGGCTGGATCTGGTTCCACATATCCGAGATCCACTGGTTCCCAGCACTGTTGTGCTTGCAAGAACGACCTCATTCGAAGAGACCAAAATTCGTAATTCTTACCAAGAAGAATCGGACCCTGAGTTGGGCCTAGATTGCTGGACGATGCCATGGTTTTTGAATTTTAAAAAAAAAATTGCAGAAAAAATAGAGGGAAAAAATTTGTATTTACCTCCGATCGGTGAAACGCCTATTTGTCGATTGCCGATGGGAGCTTATCGGGCTTGAATTTGCCTCAGTCAACGTGCAATGTGACCACACTCCTTGTGTTAAAGCGCTACGGGCTTTTCCCATTTTTACCTTTCAAAATGCCGAAATGCGAAAAATTCGCCTTTGGACTTTTCAACGGTCCAGATCGTGCAGTGATCTGACGGTCCAGATCTTATCGGGATATCGCGAATCGGGATTTTGCGAGTTCTGATGTCGAGTGTTTCTGACTCCTCGAATCCCCGATCTCCGATTTTCCGATGGCGCGTTCCTTTTGGGACTTTCCCGATTCCTCTGATCTCTTCCACGTGTCCCAGCAGATGGACGGTCGTGCTCTCTCCTCGCTATTTCACGATTTGATGTGTCCCGGACGTCTCGTCTCCAGGATCCACGAAATGTCGATGCGCCGATTGACTCGTTTGACGAGATGACGTCAGTTGGGCCCCATGATGGAGTTTACCTCCTGTTGGGATTTCGGAATTCGGAGTTTTGAATTGATCGTGTTTCTTGTCCTTAGGATTCGTGATTTTCCGAATCCCGATGTGCCGATGAACTCTCTTATCGGGATTTTTCCGAGCCTTCGGATTTCCGCCATGCGTCCGGGAGAGATGGAACCTCGAATGCCGAAATGTCGACGGGCGCTACGATGTTCGCTACGTGTCCGGACAAACGGACGATTGAGATCTTATCGCTATATCGCGTATCGCGATTTCGCAAGTTGCGATGACAATTTTCTTTGACAACTTGAAACCCCGAATGCCGATATGCCGATGCGTTGATCCGCTGCCACCTGTCCTCTGAGAAGGACCGCTCACAAGTCTTCTCGGGATTTCTCGATATCGCGTATCAGAGTTTTTGGAGAGCAGTTTCCTTTGATCGTCCAACTCCCGATTCCCGATTTTGTGATGGAATAGGATCTCGCCACATGTCTCTTGATGGACAGTCAAGATGACGTCGGGATTTCTCAAGTTAAAAGCTCTCTTGTGCACTCCAAACGACTAACCGTCGTGCACCTTCTTGTTGATCTAACGGTTGTCGGGCCTTTGCGCAAGATCTCACGGCTGAAATGCTTTCACCTTTACCGCACTCTCCTCGTCCTTTTTGGACTGGTTTCCCGCTCTGGATTCATTCGCAAGATGAATCTTATGGCCTCAGTGGCTGTTCCTTGCACCTGAGACGCGTTCTTTACACTTGTGGAAGAAAGATTCGTGAATCTTTCAGAGATTTGAAAGAATTTCATGACTTCTTCGTTGTCTGCTACAATCTTTGACAGTTTTGAGCGAATTTCGCAAAATATTTAAACGATTATGCCTTCTTCCTAAATCTTTAACGAATTTGAGCGAAATCTGCAAGTTCTTTAAACATTCGTTTGTTCTGTAGCTCTTCTTCGTCAATCTTTGACGATTTTTGAAAAATTGTGCAGGTTTCTTTAAAGTTTTTTCTTCTGCGTTCTCTTCGTCCAGGATCTTTCGAGCGTTGTACGCTCTACTTCCTCCGCAAGCTTCTTACGACAATCTTTTGAGAGTATTACAAATAGCCTTCCAAACCTTGTGAAAAGTCTGTGTCGCGTGCTCTCAAGATGCGTGTAAGCTCTGCTCTGTGAGGATTGTGTGGCTCTCTAGACTGCGTGAAGAGGCTTACTGCTGAAGCTCTGATACCATGATAAATTGTGAAGCAAAAGAGAAGTGCAGAGAGAAGAGAATAGAATAGTATATTGAAATGTATGAAGAAGTACAAAACGTACAGAACCTAGTTACAATTAGAAGAGCATTCTATGCAATGGAAGATGGATGAGATAAATATGCTTGAGCAAGACAAAAATAGAAAGTACAACTGTCCAGTACAACTGTCCAGTACAGCTTGCAGTGTATAGTCACACTGTTGAGGGTACAATATATTTAACAAATTGTTCCAGAAGCTCAGGTGGAGGGAATCTTTTTTGGACCACCTCTACTTAAGAAGATCAATGAGGAAACGAAGGCTACATCACACTCGAGGTAAGATAAAGAATGAGAGGACTGCATTCTGATGTCAAGTGAGTGAAGGGAACCTACACTTGCAAGTGATGCCAAGTCATTGGAAACATACAATGAACCTGCAATATTTTCAAGGTAAAAGAAAATAACACTTATATGGTGTGCTACTCTCACTGATCCATCAGAGGAACACATCATATACCTGTTGTTTTCATTTACCTTAAAAATATTCTAGCTGCATTGCATGTTTACAAGTGTGGATTCTCGTCCCTAACATGATATCAGAACGTAGTCCTCCCATTATTTTCTTTATCTGGCATTAGAGTGTAATAGTTGAATATTTTTGGTGACCTTCGTTCTATGTATAGGTGGTCCAAAAATGATTGCCTTCACCCGAGCTTTGATAACAATTTCCTCCAACTCCTCATGATATAATGGTCTACGATGCAATTCCTCCATTCTCTTCTCATTCTCCTAAACACTTGAGCCTGTAAGGTTTGAATCCTCACATCCATGTTAATGCTTCCCAATGAACTAACATCAACACCATCAAGTCTGAAATCCAATATCAAATGTAAGTGAGGACATATGAAAATATTGATTGAGCGGAGAGGAACATTCTATAGCCTTATCTACAGTCTAGGTATGTGATTCTTTATTCATTCTACAGTATAGCCTTTTCTACAGTCTAATATTATTAGGTTGGTATGTGATTCTTTATTCATTCTACAACTAAATATTTGATCCCTTCGTAGAACCGGAGTTAAGATGGATCTATGCTTGTATTGATTAAGCAGAGAGGAACATTCTATAGCCTTTTCTACAGCCGAATATTAGGTTGATATATGATTCTTTATTCAGATCATTCTACTGCCTATTCTACAACTAAACATTTGATCCCTCTAAAGTTCGTAGAACAGGAGTTAAGATGAGTTAAGATGGATCTATGCTAGTATTGATTGAGCGGAGAGGAACACTCTATAGCCTTTTCTACAGCCGAATATTAGGTTGATATGTGATTATTTATTGAGATCATTCTACAGACTATTCTAAGCTAAATATTTGATCCCTCCAACGTTCATAGAACCGGAGTTAATATGGATCTATGCTAGTATTGATTAAGCTGAGAGGAACATTCTATCGCCTTTTCTACAGCCAAATATTAGGTTGATATGTGATTCTTTATTCGGATCATTCTACAGCCTATTCTACAGCTAAATATTTGATCCCTCTAAAGTTCGAAGAATCGGGGTTAAGATGGATCTATGGTAGAACCGGAATTAAGATGGATCTATTCTAGTATAATGTCTGATATAACATCTTTAAAACTCATTTGTGTAAAACTAGTGAGTAAGGAAAACTTAGACATAAATTGATAGTTGGCATTCAGGGTTTCCTTTGAACTGTGTATTTTCTCCAATTGAGTTGGGTAGTTTCTCCAATTCTACCTGCGGATAAAATGGAAAACATTTTTAGTCGAGTCTACATGCAGATACGAGAGAAAATGGAAAACATTTTTAGTGACTCGAGATAGCATAATTTCATGGTTGTATTAAAACCGCCACATATATCTATCTTGATGTAAGCAGGGACTAAGTAGTGATATTTTGTTATCACACATGTTAAAATTGGAAAAAATTATGAAATATACCCTCTCAATTGAAATAACTAGTTATAGATCCATCTTATAAGCTTTTAGTTTGTTCTTCTCATTTTGATTAATATCTAATATATATGCAAACCAATATAAGCTTTTAGTTTGTTCTTCTCAATATATGCAAACGAATTACAAGGCACAGTGTCCTCAAACATCTACATCTACAGGAAAATTGATGGATTTACTTTTATGTGTGTTTACCACAAAATTTCAATATTTAACATTAAAATTTCATATTTAATTAATTTTCATTGAAATTAATGCTACATGTTCATAGGAATTTATCTAATCAACTCTCTAGTGGTTTACTAGTTATTATTAAGAACAAAGTATATTTTGAAGTTTTATAAATGTTTTAGTGAACTTTCAATAACAAAGTTTATATTAGTGGATGACATTCTTAGTAAAGTCAACGGTATAGGTTAGTGTATTTCATTCAATGGAATTAGAATTGGACACCTAGGAAACTAACCAAATACCCAATAACATTGTAACAAGTGATGATGCCAACTACTTTGGCTACAACCAGTCCCATTAAAATATCAATGTGCTAGTATTTTATTTTTATTTTTTTTCTTGTACACTTAGAATTGATTTGGTTGGATTCCACCAAATGCTATGAAACTCTACCAATCAGAATATAGGATTTTCAAAATCCTTCACAAATAATGGTGTTAATTTGATGTTAAAATGTTAATATTTTTTTTTGGTAATATGAAGGTACCTTGTTTCTGGACATTATTGCAACTCCATGTGACCGAAGCGCCAATTGCAAGGAGGGGCCCCATGAGGTCCCAATCAAGGTCAAGGAGGGGCCCCATCAAGGTCAATGTCAAGGAGGGTCCGCTTGATGGGATCAAGGGGCCCCTCCTTGACCTTGACCTTGACCTTGACCTTGACCTTGATTGGGACCTCATGGGGCCCCTCCTCACCCTTTGCCCCCTCCATACCTTCTGAGTCTTCCCCTCCATACCCTCTGGGTTTTCCCCCTCCTCACACTCTGCCCCCTCCATACCCTCCGGGTCTACCCCCTCCAGACCCTCCAAGTATTCCCCCTACATAACCCCTCGTTATCCTCCAGGTCTCTCGTTGGCCATTTCCCGCCCCCTTGGGGCTCCTTGCCCTTGCCCCTTCCCAACACCTTGCCGGTGCTTTCATGGCCCCTTGGGGCCCCATTGGAAGCCTTGGGCTTCCTTGCCTGAATATTCATTTATATGCAAAGCACATATGTGCTCCTCTTTCTCAGAGGAGGGAACCTCCTTACCCTGGGCCCTTATCCCAAGGTCCTTACCTTTGAGGGGGCTTCATTTTTTGACCCCTCGCTTCGCGTGGGTGTACTTTTTTTGACTTTAAACTAAAAATTTACTTTCTACTATGTGTTAACTAATGTCATGAGTGCATGACTAACACTATTTAAAAGGCATGTTTGCACACACATGCCATTTTGTCAAATGCGGTGGACTCTTTATCCCTTTCAACTAGATTTTATAATAATGTATTGAAATTGTAGTATATTTAATAATAATAATAATAATAATAATTATTATTATTATTATTTAATATTAGGGTCTTCAAGATAGACATTAAATTGGTGTATGAGACACCCTTGTTTACAGGACAACCAAATGGTGGATACTATAGAATACAATTTTATTTATTTATATTATAGATTATAGCAATGTAGATGCATCTTAAGGATTTATTAAGTGTGAAGAGGGATCAAATTTCAAGGTGCAAACCCTTAAAATGGATCGAGGTTAATATAATATATGATAGACATAAAAAATTGCATACTATATATAAAATTATACATTTATATAATAATATATAATATGTATTTTTAATAAACTTTGAGGAGGGTGGGTGTTTATTCCAAGTTGAGTTTAAAGAGCGCAATGTTGGGATATTGGGTTAATCTTGACTTGGTCATATAGTAGTTAAGATAACCTTGATTTGGTCATTGATGGGTTTACCATCATTGGTTTATGACTAGCACATGGTATTGGGTAACCCATGGTATTACATATAATGAAACATATTTAGTGGCTTGAGATACTAGATTGTAATATGCCTCGTGTTTGCTCTTAGAAGCAGGCTTTGCCAGTGTAGTCTTGAGAGCATGGTGTAGCCAGACTTAGGCTAAGAAAGGATGAGAGCTTGCTGCTCATTACTCTTGCAAACTTAGTTTGGAGTGTGAGATTTTTCTAAAGGATTATCCCAAATAAATCTTGTTGTCTATGATTTGTTTTTTATTTCATTTATTTTTGCAGAAAGGATTATCCCAAATAAAGATTGTTAGCTAGCCTGTTGGGGAACGCAATAGTACTGTAGTCATGGTGAGATAACCTAGGATTTAGGTCTAGAATGAAACCTCTTCCTGTTGAACAAGCTTGTGGGGTTGCAGTCGTAATGTATCTCATAGTCTTATCCGTTTAGCCAAGATCTTTCGGACCATAACAGTAGCTAGGATTTACAGCCTGTGTTCGAAAGCTCTATGGTCAAAAGATTTTCGGCTCTACTGGACTCTTGAAGTTAGAGAAGACTTCTTGTGAGTAGAAAATAACATTGTCCCCCTTATCATCAGGCCCCAGTTCCATTCCCTTCATGTAATCCTATTTCGGTCTTGCCTAGTTCATTAGGGTCTGAGTAATCAATAATGCATTTTGAGAGAAATGGACGGTTGTGTTTAATGTTTTGTTTCGTCATCAATACACTGGTTTTGATTTATATGGTTAACATTTATGGAATGCATTTTAGATATTTCACGTACCATCCCGAGTCACTGAAAATGTTTTCCATTTTCTCTCGTCTCCGCAGGTAGACTCGGAGTTCAAAGTTAACCAGAATGCCGAGTACCGATTCATTGTCCAAGCTTCCCTCACGCCATGCCTTTTAAAGACACAGTTAATTAATTTATATCAATATTTTCATTTCTTCTCACTTACATTCGATGTTGGATTTCAGGTTGGATAGTTTACATTGATGTGAGTATTCAACCCTTACAGGCTGAAGAACGAGAAGAGAAAGTAGGAATTGCAGTTTAGACCATTATATCCTAAGGAGTTGGAGGGAATTGCTCCTGAAAATCAGGTGGAGGGAATATTTTTTGGACCACCTATACTTAAGAAGATCAATGAGGAAACGAAGGCTACGTCACACTCGAGGTCAGATAAAAAATGAGAGGACTACATTCTGATGTCAAGTGAGCGAAGGGAACCTACACTTGCAAGTGATGCCAAATCATTGGAAACATACAATGAACCTGCAATAGTTTCAAGGTAAAAGAAAATAACACTTATATGGTGTGCTCCTCTCACTGATCCATCAGAGGAACACATCAGATACCTGTTGTTTTCTTTTACCTTAAAAATATTCCAGTTGCATTGCATGTTTACAAGTGTGGATTCCCGTCCCTAACTTGATATCAGAACGTAGTCCTCCCATTATTTTCTTTATCTGGCATTATAGTGTAATCGTTGAATAGTTTTGGTGACCTTCGTTCTATGTATCGGTGGTCCAAAAAAGATTGCCTTCACCCAAGCTTCGAGAACAATTTCCTCCAACACCTCGTGATATAACGGTCTACGATGCAATTCCTCCATTCTCTTCTCATTCTCCTAAACACTTGAGCCTGTAAGGTTTGAATCCTCACATCCATGTTAATGCTTCCCAATGAACTAACACCAACACCATCAAGTCTAAAATTCAATATCAAATGCAAGTGAGGACATATGAAAATATTGATTGAGCGGAGAGGAACATCCTATAGCCTTTTCTACAGTCTAATATTATTAGGTTGGTATGTGATTCTTTATTCATTCTACAGTATAGCCTTTTCTACAGTCTAATATTATTAGGTTGGTATGTGATTCTTTATTCATTCTACAGCTCAATATTTGATCCCTTCGTAGAACCGGAGTTAAGATGGATCTATGCTTGTATAGATTAAGCCGAGAGGAACATTCTATAGCCTTTTCTACAGCCGAATATTAGGTTGATATGTGATTCTTTATTCAGATCATTCTACTGCCTATTCTACAACTAAATATTTGATCCCTCTAAAGTTCGTAGAACAGGAGTTAAGATGAGTTAAGATGGATCTATGCTAGTATTGATTGATGCAATCGGCCTATCTTCCTGACTCAAGACCACTCCTATGGCAAACCCACTTGCGTCACATATCACTTGAAACGTCTTCTGGAAATCCGGCAACACTAGAACCGGTTGTTCCATGATCTTCCGCTTCAACAGATTGAAGCTCTTCTCAGCCTCTGTTGTCCAGTGAAAATACTTATGCCGCTTCTTCAATGTATCCATCATCGTTGCGCTAATTCCACTGAAATTCCTGATGAATTTTCGGTAGAAACTAGCCAAACCATGAAAACTTCTCACCTCAAAAATATTTCTCGGTGATGGCCAATTCTTGATCACTTCTACCTTATCTGGATCCATCCTCAACTCATTCACCGAAATAACAAAACCCAAGTAAATGAGCTCTATCTTCATAAATGAGGATTTCTTCATGTTTATCAACAACTTCTCCTACTGTAGCTTCTTCATCACAATGGCCAAATGCTTCAGATGTTCAGCCTTCGTTTTACTGAAAATCAGTATATCATCCAGATATACGATGACAAATTTTCCGATGAAATCCTTCAGGACTTCATTCACTAACCTCATAAAGGTACTCGGTGCATTCGCCAAGACAAACGGCATAACTAGCCATTCGTACAAACCTTCGTTGGTTTTGAAGGCCGTCTTCCACTCATCGCCTTCCCTCATGCGAATCTGGTGATATACTCTTTTTAGATCAACCTTTGAAAAAAAATTGTCTCTGCTCAAGCAATCCATTAAATCATCCATCCGTGGTAATGGAAACCTGTATCTGATGGTTATCTTGTTGATGGCCCTCGAGTCGGTACACATTCTCCAACCTCCATCCTTTTTTGGACTGAGTACCGTTGGAATGGTACATGGGCTCAAACTTTCCCTGACCAATCCTTTGTCTTGCAGCTCCTGAACCTGCTTCTTGACCTCTTCATTTTCGTGCGGTGTCAACCAGTATGTGACTTTATTCGGAAAACTAGCTCCTGGTATGAGGTCTATATGATGACTCACACTCCTCATCGGTGGCAACGAACGAGGTAATTCGTCAACCATGATGTCAGCGAACTCGACCAGTAGTTCCTGAATATCCTCTGGTAGATCATCCACTCTTGTGCTAGTCAGAACAATCCTCAGTTTCCTGACTACAAAGAACTGTGGATCTTATTTCTTCTTCACCTCCGTAAGAAGCTCCTTCCCACTCATGAGAAGTATTGTGTTGCTTACTTACATCTTCACCTCCTTATCCTTTATCGGAAGCAACATGTGAGTTCTCCCATTCTTCTCCAGGGTGTATGTGTTCATTCTCCCGTCATGAATCACATTTTTGTCATATTGCCATGGTCTACCCAGCAATAGATGACAAACATCCATAGGAATAACATCACAGAGTATTTTATCATTATACCCTCCTATCTTGAATTCAACCAAGCATTGTTTAGTAACAGTTACCTGGTGTCCTTTTTGTAGCCACGAAACTCTGTATAGACTTGGATGATCAGTCGTCTCCAGCTCTAGCTTCTCTACCATCTCTGTTGAAACAATATTATCCGTGCTACCGCTGTCCACGATAACCTTGCATACCCTATCCTTGGTCTTGCAAGTTGTTTTGAAAAGTCTAGTTCTTTGAGCTGAACTCTCCATTTCTTTCTCGGGTGTCAAAAGAACTTTTCGCATCATCAGAGATCTTCTGCCTTCAGCGTCTTCACCCTCAACATCCTGCCTCTGCACCTCGGTGATGTGAGCTTCTCCAGGTTCTTTCTTTTTCTCTAGACACTCATAGGACTTGTGCCCATTTTTCCCACACGTGAAGCATGTGATTACTCTGCCTCTTCCTCTTCCTCTACCTCTGGTACGAGGAAACATATTGTTATCGACATATCCTCCTCTCTGATCAGTATTTTGTTCTCTTTGCTCAGCATGTTGCCCTCGCTGTGAACCTCCACCTCTCTCAGTACGAGTCTGAGGCTTTTTCCCGTCATCCTTGGGCTTCTGGGTTCTTTCCTGGGCAACTGCCTTGCCTCTTGGCTGACTCTTGCCTCGCCCTTGCTGACCTTGCTTACGGATCAGCTTCTCTTTAGCTTTCAGAGCCATCTGATAAGCATCCTCCATAGTTCGGATGGTTACCATGCTCATCTCGTCCTGGATATCGTATCTCAGGCCATTCATATACCTGTAAACTTTCTCATCATCTCTCTCCCGATGACCTGCCCTGATGTTCAGTCGATAGAATTCCTCCGTGTATTCTTTCACTGTCATCAGCTTCTGTCTCAGGTTCTGCATCCTCTTGAACAAAGTCATTTGATAATCTCTTGGGATGAACTTTGCCTTCATCTTTGCAATCATTTGATCCCAACTTTTAATTTTCTGCTTGCCCTTGCAACGTCTATCTGCTTGTAGCTCATCCCACCACAATGTTGCATGTCCCTTCAAGCGCGTGACAGCATGCTTGACTTTCTTGTCTTCTTCTACGTCTTCGTAGTCGAAGTAAGTATCTAGAGCTCTAATCCAATCTAGAAGCTCCTCCGCATCCAAGTTTCCCTCGTAAACTGGAATGTCCATTTTCACCTCCGCACCCATCCTCGCAATAGCTTTGATCAAACGCTCGTTTGCTGCATCTTCGGCTGCAACTTCTTCTTCGCGTTCAGCCTCGACTTCACTCTCAGAATCACTTAGATCCCCTGCACTGGCTGTGCATCTTTGCGTTGTCTCCATGTCTTCGAGTCTTGCTCGGAGATTGTGCATTTGCCTCTCTATGGCTGGATCTGCCACCTGTCTGCCTCTTCATCGCTGCATCTCTCCATCCTCTGGAACGGGTGATGGCACGTCCCTTCTCCTGGGAGGCATGATGAATTCTCTTCTTCTCTGTTACAGAAAGAAAAGAACCTTCCTTAGCTCTTATACGACTCTGACACAGCTGCGCTCCTCCATGCACGTCCGCTCACAGGATCTTCTTCTTCTCACGGCCCGAAGAACTCAAACATCCTTCTATTTCCCTATCGGAAAATCTGCACCCACAGAATTCGCTATGCGATCCCCTCTCTTACTTATCGGGGAATCGGACTTCGCGATTTTGCGATGTCAAAGGTCGACCACCGAGCTCTCGAATCCCCGAGACCCGATGGCCAGTCAACGCTGAGTTTTCTCTTCTCTCTATCGAAATTTTCTCTATCGTGATTTTGGCACTCGCGATACCAAGCAACTCGTCTTATCGACTCCCGATGCTCGATGCGCAGAAACTCCGACGCACACGTGCGAGTTGACTTTTCCACTTCCCGTTACTTCTATTGGGACTTCGGGTTTCGTGGGATCACGAATCCTAATGCCAAAATGTTCGACTGCACTCCTTGCAAGAATCTCTTGCTCAAATAGAGAAACAATTGAAACTCATTCCCTCTTCCTCTCAGACTTCAATTTATACATGAAATCAAATACACAGCATATAAAAGAAAATGTATAACACAAAACAAACATTCATCAGCATAGAATTCAACACACATACACAGAGAGTAACACAAAATCCATAAATCTGAATCAATTTCTTCTATTAATTCAGGATCTGTACATGGGTGTCTTACACATCTCTCTGCTTCTCCTATGCTCGTCATGTTCCTCCAGAAATCTCTATCTATTCCTGAATTATTTTACAATGCACAATGAGGGTGTCTATCTCCCGTTTCCCTCTTGCTTCCTAAACTGTCTAATCTATGAATTAAAATCCTATCTACCAACATTAACTATATTAAATGTCGGTTATCTACTAAAGGACGAGAGCTATCCGCTCAAGGTCCATTACAATACACAAGTGTACCTCATTAATTTTTCACATTAAAGTTCGCGCAACAGTTTCAAGGTGTTTTCAAAATTTGTGTTGGCTTGTCCAGTTGTCTCCCGCTTCTGTGATGGTTCGCTCGACTTGAGGGATGCTCCTGCATCACAGTCCCATTATAATATCAATGTGCTAGTATTTTTTTTTTTTTTTTTTCTTCTACACTTAGATCTGATTTGGCTGGATTCCACCAAATGCCATGAAACTCTACCAATCAGAATATAGGATTTTCAAAATCCTTCACAAATAATGGTGTTAATTTGATGTTAAAATGTTAATATTTTTTTTTGGTAATATGAAGGTACCTTGTTTCTGGGCATTATTGCAACTCCATGTGACCGAAGCGCCAATTGCAAGGAGGGGCCCCATGAGGTCCCAATCAAGGTCAAGGATGGGCCCCATCAAGGTCAATGTCAAGGACGGGCCGCTTGATGGGATCAAGGGGCCCCTCCTTGACCTTGACCTTGACCTTGACCTTGACCTTGACCTTGATTGGGACCTCATGGGGCCCCTCCTCACTCTCTTCCCCCTCCATACCTTCCGAGTCCTCCCCCTCCATACCCTCTGGGTTTGCCCCCTCCTCACCCTTTGCCCCCTCCATACCCTCCGGGTCTACCCCTCCAGACCCTCCGAGTTTGACCCCTCCATAACCCCTCCTTATCCTCTGGGTCTCGCATTGGCCATTTCCCACCCCCTTGGGGCTCCTTGCCCTTGCCCCTTCCCAACACCTTGTCAGTGCTTTCCTGGCCCCTTGGGGCCCCATTGGAATCCTTGGGCTTCCTTGGCTTAATATTCATTTATATGCAAAGCACATATGTGCTCCTCTTTCTCAGAGAAGGGAACCTCCTTACCCTGGGCCCTTACCCCAAGGTCCTTACCTTTGAGGGGGCTTCATGTTTTGACCCCTCGCTCCGCGTGGGTGTACTTTTTTTGACTTTAAACTAAAAATTTACTTTCTACTATGTGTTAACTAATGTCATGAGTGCATGACTAACACTATTTAAAAGGCATGTTGGCACACACATGCCATTTTGTCAAATGTGGTGGACTCTNCTTTCTACTATGTGTTAACTAATGTCATGAGTGCATGACTAACACTATTTAAAAGGCATGTTGGCACACACATGCCATTTTGTCAAATGTGGTGGACTCTTTATCCCTTTCAACTAGATTTTATAATAATGTATTGAAATTGTTGTATATTTAATAATAACAATAATAATAATTATTATTATTATTATTTAATATTAGGGTCTTCAAGATAGACATTAAATTGGTGTATGAGACACCCTTGTTTACAGGACAACGAAATGGTGGATACTATAGAATACAATTTTATTTATCTATATTATATATTATATCAATGTACATCCATCTTAAGGATTTATTAAGTGTCGAGGTTAATATAATAAATGATAGATATAAAAAATTGCATACTATATATAAAATTATACATTTATATAATAATATATAATATGTATTTTTAATAAACTTTGAGGAGAGTTGGTGTTTATTCCAAGTTGAGTTTAAAGAGCGCAATGTTGGGATATTGGGTTAATCTTGACTTGGTCATATAGTAGTTAGGATAACCTTGATTTGGTCATTGATGGGTTTACCATCATTGGTTTATGAGCACATGGTATTGGGTAACCCACGGTATTTGCTCATGGTATTACATATAATGAAACCTATTTAATGGCTTGAGATACTAGATTGTAATATGCCTGTGTTTGCTCTTAGAAGCAGGGTTTGCCAGTGTAGTCTGGGTTTGCCAGTGTAGTCTTGAGAGCATGGTGTAGCCAGACTTAGGCTAAGAAAGAATGAGAACTTGCTGCTCATTACTCTTGTGAACTTAGTTTGGAGTGTGAACTTTTTCTGCAGAAAGGATTATCCCAAATAAATCTTGTTGTCTATGATTTGTTTTTTATTTCATTTATTTTTGCAGAAAGGATTATCCCAAATAGAGATTGTTAGCTAGCCTGTTGGGGAACGCAATAGTACTATAGTCATGGTGAGATAACCTAAGATTTAGGTCTAGAATGAAACCTCTTCCTGTTGAACAAGCTTGTGGGGTTGCAGTCGTAATGTATCTCATAGTCTCATCCGTTTAGCCAAGATCTTTCGGACCATAACAGTAGCTAGGATTTACAGCCTGTGTTCGAAAGCTCTATGGTCAAAAGATTTTCGGCTCTACTGGACTCTTGAAGCTAGCGAAGACTTCTTGTGAGTAGAAAATAACATTGTACCCCTTATCATCAGGCCCCAGCCCCATTCCCAAGCTTATTTTCCCTTCGTGTAATCCTATTTTGGTTGAGGTTTGTCTTCCCTAATTCATTAGGGGCTGAGTAATTAATAATGCATTTTGAGAGAAATGGACGGTTCTGTTTAATGTTTTGTTCCGTCATCAATACACTGGTTTTGATTTATATGGTTAACATTTATGGAATGCATTTTAGATATTTCACGTACCATCCCGAGTCACTGAAAATGTTTTGCATTTTCTCTCGTCTCCGCAGGTAGACTCGGAGTTCAGAGTTAACCAGAATGCCGAGTACCGATTCATGTCCAAGCTCCCCTCACGCCATGCCTTTTAAAGACACAGTTAATTAATTTATATCATTATTTTCATTTCTTCTCACTTACATTCGATGTTGGATTTCAGGCTGGATAGTTTACCTTGATGTGAGTATTCAACCCTTACAGGCTGAAGAACGAGAAGAGAAAGTAGGAATTGCAGTTTAGACCATTATATTCTAAGGAGTTGGAGGGAATTGTTCCTGAAGCTCAGGTGGAGGGAATCTTTTTTGGACCACCTATACTTAAGAAGATCAATGAGGAAACGAASGCTACATCACACTCGAGGTCAGATAAAGAATGAGAGGACTACATTCTGATGTCAAGTGAGCGAAGGGAACCTACACTTGCAAGTGATGCCAAATCATTGGAAACATACAATGAACCTGCAATATTTTCAAGGTAAAAGAAAATAACACTTATATGGTGTGCTCCTCTCACTGATCCATCAGAGAAACACATCATATACCTGCTGCTTTCTTTTACCTTAAAAATATTCCAGCTGCATTGGATGTTTACAAGTGTGGATTCCCGTCCCTAACTTGATATCAGAACGTAGTCTTCCCATTATTTTCTTTATCTGGCATTAGAGTGTAATCGTTGAATCTTTTTGGTGACCTTCGTTCTATGTATAGGTGGTCCAAAAATGATTGCCTTCACCCGAGCTTCGAGAACAATTTCCTCCAACTCCTTGTGATGTAACGGTCTACGATGCAATTCCTCCATTCTCTTCTCATTCTCCTAAACACTTGAGCCTGTAAGGTTTGAATCCTCACATCCATGTTAATGCTTCCCAATGAACTAACATCAACACCATCAAGTCTAAAATACAATATAAAATGTAAGTGAGAACATATGAAAATATTGATTGAGCGGAGAGGAACATTCTATAGCCTTTTCTATAGTCTAATATTATTAGGTTGGTATGTGATTCTTTATTCATTCTACAGTATAGCCTTTTCTACAGTCTAATATTATTAGGTTGGTATGTGATTCTTTATTCATTTTACAGCTAAATATTTGATCTCTTAGTAGAACCGGAGTTAAGATGGACCTATGCTTGTATTGATTAAGCGGAGAGGAACATTCTATAGCCTTTTCTACAGCAGAATATTAGGTTGATATGTGATTCTTTATTCAGATCATTCTACTGCCTATTCTACAACTAAATATTTGATCCCTCTAAAGTTCGTAGAACAGGAGTTAAGATGAGTTAAGATGGATCTATGGTAGAACCGGAATTAAGATGGATCTATGTTAGTATAATGTCTGATATAACATCTTTAAAACTCATGAGTGTAAAACTAGTGAGTAAGGAAAACTTAGACATAAATCGATGGTTGGCATTCAGGGTTTCCTTTTAACTGTGTATTTTCTCCAATTGAGTTGGGTAGTTTCTCCAATCGAATCTACCTGCAGATACGAGATAAAATGGAAAACATTTTTAGTCGAGTCTACATGCATATACGAGAGAAAATGGAAAACATTTTTAGTGACTCGAGATAGCATAATTTCATGGTTGTATTAAAACCGCCACATTTATCTATCTTGATGTAAGCAGGGACTAAGTAGCGATATTTTCTTATCACACATGTTAAAATTGGAAAAAATTATGAAATATACCCTCTTAATAGGAATAACTAGTTATAGATCCATCTTATAAGCTTTTAGTTTGTTTTTCTCATTTTGATTAATATCTAATATATATGCAAACCAATATAAGCTTTTAGTTTGTTCTTCTCAATATATGCAAACGAATTACAAGGCACAGTGTCCTCAAACATCTACATCTACACGAAAATTGATGGATTTACTTTTATGTGTGTTTACCACAGAATTTCAATATTTAACATTAAAATTTCATATTTATTTAATTTTCATTGAAATTAACATTACATGTTCATAGGAATTTATCTAATCAACTCTGTAGTGGTTTACTAGTTATTATTAAGAACAAAGTATATTTTGAATTTTTATAAATGTTTTAGTGAACTTTCAATAACAAAGTTTATATTAGTGGATGACATTCTTAGTAAATTCAATGGTATAGGTTAGTGTATTTCATTCAATGGAATTAGAATTGGACACCTAGGAAACTAACCAAATACCCAATAACATTGTAACAAGTGATGATGCCAACTACTTTGGCTACAACCAGTCCCATTATAATATCAATGAGCTAGTATTTTTATTTTTTATTTTTTTTCTTGTACACTTAGAATTGATTTGGCTGGATTCCACCAAATACCATGAAACTCTACCATCAGAATATAGGATTTTAAAAATCCTTCACAAATAATGGTGTTAATTTGATGTTAAAATGTAAATATTTTTTTTTGGTAATATGAAGGTACCTTGTTTCTGGGCATTATTGCAACTCCATGTGACCAAAGTGCCAATTGCAAGGAGGGGCCCCATGAGGTCCCAATCAACGTCAAGGAGGGGCCCCATCAAGGTCAATGTCAAGGAGGGGCCGCTTGATGGGATCAAGGGGCCCCTCCTTGACCTTGACCTTGATTGGGACCTCATGGGGCCCCTCCTCACCCTCTGCCCCCTCCATACCTTCCGAGTCTTCCCCTCCATACCCTCTGGGTTTGACCCCTCCTCACCCTCTGCCCCCTCCATANACCTCCGAGTCTGCCCCCTCCATAACCCCTCCTTATACTCCGGGTCTCCCATTGGTCATTTCCCGCCCCCTTGGGGTTCCTTGCCCTTGCCCCTTCCCAACACCTTGCCGGTGCTTTCCTGGCCCCTTGGGGCCCCATTGGAAGCCTTGGGCTTCCTTGGCTGAATATTCATTTATATGCAAAGCGCATCTTGCTCCTCTTTCTCAGAGGAGGGAACCTCCTTACCCTAGGCCCTTCCGTTTGAGGGGGCTTCATTTTTTGACCCTTTGCTCCGCGTGGGTGTACTTTTTTTTACTTTAAACTAAAAATTTACTTTCTACTATGTGTTAACTAATGTCATGAGTGCATGACTAACACTATTTAAAAGGCATGTTGGGACAGAGATGCCATTTTGTCAAATGTGGTGGACTCTTTATCCCTTTCAACTAGACTTTATAATAATGTATTTAAATTGTAGTATATTTAATAGTAATAATAGTAATAATAATTATTATTATTATTGAATATTAGGGTCTTCAAGATAGACATTATATTGGTGTATGAGACACCCTTGTTTACAATACAACCAAATGGTGGATACTATAGAATACAATTTTATTTATTTATATTATATATTATATCAATGTAGATCCATCTTAAGGATTTATTAAGTGTGTAGAGGGATCAAATTTCAAGGTGCAAACCCTTAAAATGGATCGAGGTTAATATAATATATGATAGATATAACCGCCCAACGATTTGACTAGTAAAGTCTATGAAGGTATACAAACCCTACCCCCCTCTCGTTTTGAAACTGTGACCTCTTAAGAGGAAACACATGTTCTTAACCATTAGGCCCACTCAGACTGTATACCTCGTGTTTGCTCTTAAAAGCAGGGTTTGCAAGTTTAGTCTTGAGAGCATGGTGTAGCCAGAGTTAGGCTAAGAAAGAATGAGAGCTTGCTGCTCATTACTCTTGCGAACTTAGTTTGGAGTGTGAGATTTTTCTGCAGAAAGGATTATCCCAAATAAATCTTGTTGTCTATGATTTGTTTTTTATTTCATTTATTTTTGCAGAGAGGATTATCCCAAATAAAGATTGTTAGCTAGGCTGTTGGGGAACGCAATAGTACTGTAGTCATGGTGAGATAACCTAGGATTTAGGTCTAGAATGAAACCTCTTCCTGTTGAACAAGCTTGTGGGGTTGCAGTCGTAATGTATCTCATAGTCTCATCCGTTTAGCCAAGATCTTT